>CAJDSM010131182.1:74-14754 GCA_903981925.1 Ostrea lurida | reverse complement strand
CACATCTCCATTGTGTAATATAACATGCACAGAGTTTCATAAAAATCCGGTAAGTGGTAGGGGGGGGGACGGACAACGCATTGATGCATAGGTAAATTGATGTGCATAGGTATATTGGTGAATAATGCCTAGGGCAAAACTTGTACATAAGAAATCCAACATAGAATACCTGAAAGGATGCACATGTCAAACGTGTGTATGTTCTACATAAATGGCCCCAGGTGAATACCCGGACAGGAAAAACATCACATATGTAATAAACCACTGCTCAATGAGTCAGAAAAATCCGCAAGTGGTATAGGAGGAGTTGCGGACAACGCCTTAATGTATAGTTATATTGGGGAAAGATGCCTCATTCGAAACGTGGAAAAACTTCTACATAAAAAATCGAAACTTCACATAAAAAATACAAATTTCTACATAAAAAATCCAAAATAAAATACTGACAGTAGGCACCTCTCCATTATGTGATCGAACATTCCACAAAGTGTCATAAACGCAAGTCGTTTAGGAGGAATTGCGGCAACACACTGATGCATAGGTACAGGTGAAAAATGCCGAAGTCCGAACGTACATAGCTGTAACTAAATCCAAAATAAAAGCCCGACAATATGCACGACTCCAGCATGTACATGTATACCAACACGACACTTACTCATATGAAAACCTGCAAGCCGTTAGGGGGAGTTGCGGACAACTCCCTGATGCATACGTAGTGAAAAATGCCTAAGTTAAGTCAAAAACGAACATAATAGTAGTATGAATTCTGACAAATGCATAAACTCCTTCATGTGAGCGGAGGAAATCGCGAGCAAGAGAGGATTAAAATCCTGCGAGTTGCTTAGGGGAGTTGTGGAAAACGTAAGCAATGGACAGACAGACGGACAGACAGGGTGAAACCTATACCCCCCCCCCACCCGTGCTACGGATCTCGCCGTGCCGGCCCTTCGCGTCCCCCCCGGACTTTGGTTATTGTCAGGAGACAAAACAATGGACTCTATTAAAATGGTAACAAATGCCTTTGGCTGCATAGGCTCGCCAATTACATGATTCAGTCGTGCGTTCACTACTCAACTTATACGAAGAACTAGTTCAACCGACAGTAATGGTTTAGTAATAATTCGGGATTATCATCATATGGGATATAATCAAGGTTGGATAGAGGGATAGTCTTAGTGAAGGAACCATTGCAGATACTGAAGTTCAGCGATGATAGAAGTGGGGTCATTGTGGTTCATGAAAGAAGCAGTTGGAGACGGAAGCACGTACAGCCGGTAGTAACCCCCAATCCCCTAAGAAAAAAAATCAATTCGATATCTTAAATTATTCACTTCAAAAATAGAATAGTAATGATACATTAGACAACAGATAGAAATCAAGACGTGGCAGATAAAACTATCGGTTGGTGGTGATCTGATTCTGGGGAGGAGAGAGATAGAGAGTAGAGAGAGAGAGAGAGAGAGGTAGAGAGAGAGAGAGAGAGAGAGAGAGAGAGAGAGAGACGCTGATTCCACATTTATATTGTAATACTTCCGAGCCACTGAAATACGCAACTTTATGATATGCAAAGGAAAATCCACTTTTATTTACTTGGCGAAGTAGACTTATGCTAATTCTTATGCATATCCTCTAGTAATAGTTGAGACCCAAACATCGCCTCCTGGTTCGACTTTATTGAGCTTGCCCGTGTGCACCACGTTCCTGAAGGTATTGCACGAAGGAACTTCTTAGCACTTTAAATATTGAAAATTGGGATTTTTGGAAATATTTTACAATTCTGCACGACGAAAACCGAAATTCTTGAGTATTCTAATTGGGTGGCTGAGTTGGTGAAGCTGTGCGGTGTTGTTTTGTTTTTTTGGTTTTGGTTTTATTAAGGAAGCCTCATTGGCAACGCGTATGTGAAAAGTGCGTATTGTTATGCAACGTAAACCATGATTGGCTGTGTGGTTGAGGTCTTGGTGGTTTATGGTCCAGCTGGAACCAGAAGAAGGTCGTCTTGGTTGATAAGGTGAGGCGATGTGAGCTGCGTGGAATGACCCGGTTGTGTGTGTGGGCGTGGGTGGGGCAACTAGTTTTTTCTATGTATATGGTGAAGGCCTGGCCGAGACTGTGTGATTCAGTCAATATGGCCGGAAACGAGAAGGGGGGGGGGGGTGGAGGTCGTTGGTATGGTATGGGCAACTGGTTGCAAGCGGGGGTTAGAGTCTATTCTCTTAGTTTAATTAACTTACTTATATATTTATAAATATATAGGAGGTCTGTGTAGAAAAAATGCATCAAATAAGGCGTTCCGAGCATGACTTTTTAATTTTCTATACAGTGAATAGATCAGTTCAGCATACATGATTATATATATATGTACTGAGGCTGTGATAAAGGTGCGGCAAAGGTTGCTTTTTTTTGTGAGGGTTTTTCGCGGCAATCTCGGCCATTGCCGTGGGCTATGTAGTAAGTCCGTGACGTCGAAAAGTAGTTGGATAGCTATTTTATGTGTCTACTTAGTATCCACTGGTGTTTTTCCCCTAAAGGTAGGTGTGATGGTATCGAAACCATCAAGCTCCCGTTAAAGTCTAAATTTATATGTAATGTAGCTATAGTAGCTTGAGTTTTCTGTTGGTGAGGTTTTGAAAGTGATCTCGGTGTAATTCGCAAGTCCCAAAGGCGTTATGTTGAACGTCGAATCATTACATTGAAACTACGTCCTTCCTGACTGTGGTGATGTGAGAGCGAAGAGCGGTGTGGAGCAGGATGGGTTGTTGTGTTGTTGAATGGAGGGCCGTTAAGTTTATTGCTAAATCTTGCAGTGGTGTGGGTAGTAGTGAAACAATATTCACGGTGTACGTCAAGCGGAGGTGTCTCTTTGACGTCATCGAAGCAAGGGAGAATTAAAGTCATTTCTGGGGGTTGACTGTTTAAGTTGATATGCGGTGGTTGGTTGTCAAGTAGATGCTATCAGGCGAAATCTGATTTGATTGCTATTTCTGTAGCATCTGTCATATTGCGATTCTTTTCCGATGATTAGGACTTATTAACAGTGATTCATATTGTGGGGTAAGAAAACACGATTTTGAAAACAATAACATTTAATTTTCGTGGGTGCCAAGAGTTTACGCAGTTTTTTTCATATCAAGTTGGTCTAGTTATTGGTGCTGGTGGGAGGTGTTTTATGTGTGTTCGCGAATTCAGAGTATTGTAATCTGTGGCAGTGATTGCGAACCTTGTTTTAAAGTGGTCTGCGGTGAAGATCTCTTGACCGCGGAACAGCGTAAATTAATATACCACCTGCATCATTTTCCCCCATTTATAATTTGCAGATATGGCCACCATCGGTTCCCCGGTAGAGGGACATCTATGACAAATGTGGAAAATGTGTGCAATTCATGGTACATTGTTTAACTCATCGTAGGTTGATAAGGGAAACTCGAGTATGTAAAGCCAACCTATAAACTGGTAACACCAATCTATTTTTAACAACGTTTTCACATTGTATTATTCAATTTACGAATTGAAACAGATGAACAATCAATTTGAGACAAATATGTGTTGTTTGTCAAATAGATCTTTATAAATTCCCCTATAAAAATCTTGATTTGCGGCACTTTTCCCCCCGAAGAGCAGTGGGATGTCTTTTACTGAGAAATCCTGAGCTGACTCGTGCATTTTATTAAATAGGGGGAGATATCGGCGTGGGGTGGCTCTGGGGATTAGTGGATTGGATGTGGTGTGTGTGTTGATATGTGTTGCTAAACGTATTGGTCGTGATTTGAATTGTTCGAGTAGTTGGAATAGCTAGTAATATTATGGTACGCAGATTAAAATAATTGCAATTTTGTTTTTCATTTAAAGTATGTTTGAGTGTTTAATTAATCTTTTGAAAAAATGTCCTATTTTTTAGAACACGATAAAATGTGACGTATAACTCGCACCTGCCCGCGTTATCAAAAAGTCTATCATAACTTTTTTGAAATTTCTAAGATATTATAGAAACCATTTATAGTGGTATTTGCTTTATTCCAGAAAATTTCCCACGGCGGTCACATTTGTACCAGAAGGCACTCCACAAACTATACTTTATCCTAAAATGTTTTTTTTCCCAAAACGCCGAACCACGCCTTCATTTATAAAATCATCTGCAAAGCCAGTTTTTTTTTTCAAAGTGATAACTTGTTGAGATTATAATTTTGATACATGTACAATGAATAATAGTATCTCACCCCCCCCCCCCCCCCCCGGGGGGGAGGGGTGGTATCTTCCGTAAAAATATCTGTGGGGTATACCCCGTTGTGGTGGTGGTGTGTGGGGTTATACCCTTGAACGCCGCTGGTAATAGGGGTCACCTTTTGACAAGTTTAATCCTATCAATGGGTGCATTTTTCATCAGATGTTATCTTAACCTGTCATTACATCAATGAGTGGCGAGTTTATAAATCCCCCTGGAATTCATCTCTCTAATAAAATTTGTAAAATGCATGAAAAAATATTATAGGAATCTCCCCAATGGGGTTGGTGGTTTGATATGATTTATTAGTCCAACAAGTTGTGAGTTTTTCCTAGTCCCCTGCAGCCCTTGCGAGGGGGATATGAAAACAGCGACAACGAGTTGGATATAAAATTATATCTGGAACCATCAACCCGCGCATGGAAGCAATTTCTTTATCACATTGTTACCCCCTCTTTTCTGGTTTTCTTTCTGCAATTACATTGAATCTGTAGCCAGGTCGCAGTACTGGCCAATGTCAGCAAGTACGCCATCAGGAAAGAGTGCTACAGACTAATACATCAAACAAAATCATGTTTTGAGGCTAAAGTTATTTGTCATTGCTGCATAATTTAAGCAAAGTATAATGAACTTTCCAAATGTAATATTTCATTCTTTAATGTTTACCTCTGTTTTGTAGGGTTGTAGGACAAGAAAGTCACAGGAAATAAAGGTCACGGGGGAATAAAGTCACACATTTGGTAGGGATGAAAAGTCACAGGAGATAAAGGTGCAGCAAAAGTGGAGGTCACAGGAAATAAAGTCCAGCAATTATTTTATTTTTTTCACCTATATTTTAGACATTGTAGTAATAAATAAGATTATAGTTTGCTTAGTATAGATGGATTGAATAAGAACATTTAATAAAAAATTCAATACCGCATCATAAATCACTAGTTTGGGTTTTTTAAAAAACGCACTTTAATTGCATGTTCATTAACAAGTTATGATGAATAAACACAGTGGCTGTTAATAAAAATCATGATACTTTGATTACATACCCCTAAATTATCCCTAGACTATGCTACACTTGTTCGAGTACTTCAGTTATACATAATGGTAATTATGTCCTTAATAGAACACATTTGTCTTTGTTATGTATATAGAAATCTGTAAAAGCGATAAGGTTGTGGAGTTTAATTAACTACCTTCTGGATAGACTTGTTTGTTGAAGCTTTTTGAATGCATCAAGACATTAGACTTGCTAGAAGGACTCTTAAAATATGAGGTTTTGGTTTAAAATGTATTGATTTTCAAGGTACAATGGCATTGGTGACGTAAGTAATTTGGCAAGATTGTGGCAATAGGAATACACATTGTGACTTTATTTCTTGACTTATCGCTGTCCGGACTTTATTTCCGTGACTTTTTTTCCTGTGACGTTTCTGTCCGTTCAACGTTTTGTATCTGTCGTTCGGAAGGAGGTGGTATGTTTTAAACAAACCAACGTAAATTTTACGTACGTTTGGTGACGTCACAATCTACCATCCGGCATAGTGGAAACACAGTGTAATATTTTAGAATTTATGTTATGGAGTGATATGCCACGGGAATAAAGGAATAAACATGTGGTAAATAACGATTTTCCCTAAAATTTAACTAACAACCCCGGTTAGGTGTGCACTTGCTTGCTCGAAGCGCAGTGCACTCAGGCACTATACTTTATAGATACACACCTAACTTTGGTATATAAAATATAGCACGATTGGATCAGATATTCACAAGGTATATGAATGGGAATGGTTTTTTAAAATACACATGTATTGGATATATGAATGGGGGGTATTTTGGGAAAGTCTGGGGTATCCAAAATGTGTAGGTTGGACCAACCGAGGGGGGTAGAAACAGGTCGACTTATGAGGGATCGACAGGTAAAGGTAGATCATTATTCATGTATTTTATTTTTCAATTGGGTTGAGGGAGTGGTAGTGGAAAGTGTCGCGGAATCAGAGCTCGGAGGGTTCAAAACGCTCCTTTTCGATGCGAAGGGAGCGAAGATCGGATTCCTGGGGGGAGAAAATGACTATCTCATTCCTGGTCTGAATATTTAACTCGAGCACGTAATTAGACGCGCATTTTCAAGTCGCATGTAATAAACCCTTCTCGCTGCTAGCTATATGGTTCTGCTGATGACGTCAAAATTGCTAAAGGGAATAACTGGCGTAGAAATTCGTTTCCGCAGCTCAAGGTGGTGAATTTTTTTCAGACAAGGAATTGAAGTGGCAAATAGCTAAAGAGAGGACGATGTTCGTGATTTCAGGATTTATTTGAGTAGCGCATTGCAAGGTGTTAGATCAAGGAGAACATTCGAGATTGCTTCAAAATCCATTAATAGCTTGACCATTTAAATGATTGTTGATCTTATTTTGTATTAATGCGCTCGATAAGTTCTTAAGAATAAGTTTCACCCCATTTTCTTTTTGTTTGTTTCGTTGTGTAGTGAAGACAGATCGCAATCCTGTGACATAGACGTGTACTCTGTTAAGCGTGCGTTGGCGTAATGCTGCATGGGTATTCCGGTCCATTTTCTGTTCAGCTTTCTGCTTTGATAACTCGTTCCATTTCTTTTCCACATCGTAATATGAACATTCTCGTCGTAACGAACACAATGAATATTGTTTATCTAATGGCTCTATAGTGGGTGTTTACCTGTATCTGTCAAAGCGTGATCAGTCAAGCATCACTAATCCCCTAACAGACCAGGGAAATTTACACACTACAAACTGTGGCAGTGAAAAAAATAGGTGTGAAGAGTGTTTTAATGGGACACATGAATAATTGGGGTTTAATAGTTTTTTTGAATTTTTAAATGTAATACGATCATGGCATCTTGACATAACGTAATAGAGGGGTCTGATTTTTATATATCATTTGTTAAGAAATGGTTTTTGTGCTTGAAATCCCAGCGTAATAAAGCGGAAAACGTAATAAACCATGAACGTAATAAGAGCACCTCCACTGTAGTTTTCATAATTAATTTTATTTAATAACTAGAAACTGAAACATGGTCAATCAAGGGCCCCGCCAAGGGCTATCAAAGGAAAGTGACATCTGTATTTGAAAGGTGCTGTGAACCCAGAAATTATACACTTCTGCTCTCTTGGCCAGAGTACATTATTGCATATTTATGGTTTTTCAAGTGAAGACTGGCAAAATAAAATACGTTTTTGATGTTTATCTGCGAATCACGAACAAAGATGGTTGACAAACAGGATCAAGTACTGACAGGACGTAAATCAAGGTGGCTGTGCCGGCTGTGACCCAGAATTTATATCACCATTCTGCAACTTATTGTAGGGTACAAATGTTGCAAAGTGTTAAGAACGTAGCGATAAAAACTTTGAGTTATCACATCACATCGATAATGTTGACGGACGGAACAGAACCCATAATTTATACACTTCTGCTCTATGTGTAGAGTACAATTTGGCAAAGTTTCAAAACTGAACGATAAAATCTTTTTCAAGTTACAAATCACGACGAAAATGTTGACAAACAGTAACAAACGGACGGACGGAACCCAGAATTTATACACTTCTGCTTCTTATTGGAGTACAAATTGTGCAAAGTTTCAAATCTGTACAATATATTCAAAGGCCTGAAGGGCCACAATGGCGTCGTGGCATTGTGGAGACTTCTATCTTATTATATGTTATATTCTATTATTTAATATCAATAGCACAAAGTTGCAAGCATTTTTAACAAAAACACATGACACGCATGTGTGCTTCAGACATTCACCATTCCCCTGAAACTTTTTCCAACTTGCTTATTTGTCAAATTATGACAAATGTCCAGTCTCTGATTACTTTCGATGTATCCTTTCAGTCAAGTGTAGATGTGTGTAGATCAGTCAGGAATTTTCTTCTAATAAGACTGCTTCAACTCCTCACTGTTCACATAGCATGCATTAAAAGGGATTTTCCTGCTGATGGTGAATTGGCTCATAATCAGCAACCATCATACACCGAGTCATGGGGGCGAAAAGTCATTCATGCTACTCCTCGAATTCCCAATAAAGAACCACTCTCCGTATTCGATATTGCAAGAGGATTTTTTCTAAGTCAAACATTTGTCATGATGTCACTGTCAGATGGTCAAACAAAATAATAATATAGCAATAGAATCAATTGTGTACGGTTTATTTGCGCTGCCTCCGTGTCTACATTTCGAGTTCCAGACATTTGTTGGGAATGACGATGGGCGTAGGTGTGGTGGGGATTCTGACAGGTTGTCGGGAAAGGGGCAGTATAGGAGCGCATTTATGAGAAGGCTGCTCTGTAAACTTTGGTGACAATATAAGTTACCTATAGGAGGGTGGATGGCCGGGTGGGTTGCGGTAAGATTGCGGTCCGCGGGCTGGTCAGTAGGACAGAGCTAGCAGTGGGTTGTGCGTGACGTTTTGACTGGAACGGATGCGGCGATTTTTCGAACCTATTTTTGCAGGGATCTGTTGCCGCGCGATGTCCGCACTGTTGTGTATAGGGTAACGTACAGAGTTTGAGGTCAATCCAACGTTGTTTACGTCCTGTACTAATGGATATCAGCAACAGACCTGGGTGGTCTCCTGTGCGATTGTTAGTGTGGTAGTGGGTTTGGGGGGTGGGGGGATTTGGGTGGGGGGGGGTGTTGTCGTGTAATGGGGGGAGTGTTGGTGGATATGTCTCTCACGTAGGCTGTGGCGACAATCGGTGTTGAGGATGATGCACATGGAGCTATTATAGTAACAGAGAGAGAATGAGTAATGCTGGAGCTTTATCCAAATCTCCTCGCTATAAATGCCGCACCGATTATAGCCACTTTGAAGATCGTGCTGGCTATGTTGTAAGTTCAGTGTGATTGTTTGTCTAAGCATTAAGGTTGACGACAATTTGAACGCTTCGTTGAAGACGGTGGACCACCGGTTCCCTTGTTGAGATTCCGCCTGCTCCACGGACTCAATTGAAATTCGCCAGCCCAAACACGAGCGTGGATCTAGCTGTGAAGAGGTAATAGACGAAGGCCCGAACAGAAACCGACGAAGCCGCAGACGTAAGAGGATCGTTCAACGATGGGAGAAAGAATGACGAGTACATCGGGTTCACTTAGGGCTGATAGGTAGGGCCATAGAAGTGCTGTAATGAGTAACAGTCGCCAAAATCCTCATTATTAGAATAGTGTACGAAGAATCCGCCCCCGCGTGCGAGGACGAAATAGACGGGTGGACAAAGGACACGATGTGATAGTTGCAAGAACCGAAGCGGTACTAGAGGCGGATTGTGCTTTTCTCGGGTTTGCAGTGGACATTGAACTAGCTCCTTGCGCACCTGTAGCATTGAAAACGGGGTGCTAAGGAAAGACCGCGGGAGCAGTGTTGATGGCGCGGCCGATAGAGGTCAATATTAGGTGGACTTACAGAGCTAGGCAGGATTCTTGCCGACCGTACCGTCGGCGTTCGCCGTAGCTGATCGACCCACCTTATTAGCGTGGGCTGAGTTAGACCAAGAGCTAGGAGGGAAGGCTCGCTAAGGAGGTTGATAACGTGGTGTACGGCCCGGACGCCCAAGCTGCATCATATGGCCATATACCTATGAAATTACGATGTAAAGCGGTGTCTCTAGGAGCGCGAGGGCGCTCCGCGGTGCGTCTCCAGTGGGGACCAGAGGTAGCGACGCAGGGCAAGGAACTGCTGAAGGATGGTGCTGACGTGTCTTAAAACTCCTGATAGTCAAACCCGCTGCTCGCGGGAAGGACATGACAATGGTAGCGCAGATAGTGGTTAGGAGTCGGAAACTTCCTGCGGTTCTGTACGTACGGAAATCCCACAAGAAGCTCGCGAAGCGGAAGCGAACTTAACATAACCACAATAGTGTTTAAGACAGCGATTGGTTACGGGTTAAGTGTTCACGCCATGGACGCCGAGGGCGTAAAGAGCCGACGACACGTGCGAAGTGATACACAGTCGGGACTACATAGGAAACGCGTGCATCAAAGGAGCGGAGGCGGCTCGAGGCAGCGGATTGTAGGGAGACTCACAAAAGTAGTGATTCCTGTTGTTGGGCTCATAAAGAAACCCGGTTATAAGAAAGTAGGTTGAGATTGTAAAAAAGACCGCGGGATCGTCGATATAATACAGTATATACAGGCTGCACACCTACTTATCACCTTAGTGGGCGTAAAGGGCGCTAGTAAAAAACTGGAAAGGAGCCTTTGGATAAGATGTAAACGTAACGATAAATGGAGAGCTAAGCGGACGCAAAGGTCCTCGTCGATCCTAGTTTAGGGTTAAAACCAGGGACGCTGCCCTGGAGTTCGGATAGATTAGGCCAAATCTTCACATTAGCAGTCGAGCTACACTGATCGCGGCTGAATGGGCGTGCGCGCGTAGGTAGCGGTCTAGCGTGGGAGAATGGATGCAGGATCTAAGATAAACGGGACGCGCCTACCATAAGATGAATGTCCGCGCTGCCAGACAAGGCGTTTGCTCAATTATTCGGTGTAAATCTACGCTGGAAGGATGTAGGATCCCGCTAATTCGTATGGACGAAATAATTGAGATATACCGGAAATTATCATGGCCCAGAGGGAAACCTGACTGTGTACAATGGTAACCGTTTTGTGGGAGGACAGCTCCAGATAGAAGGAAATCAGATTCGGTGCGTGACTTGAGCCAACCGTGACGCCATGCATTTCGCATGGAACGGAACCTGATATCGTTCGAACGTACACCTTTATTGGAAGAAGATGATGAGCGAGGCTAAGAAAGAGTGGGACAGAGGTCGAGGATCCACATAGTCGACCATGTTAGATGAAGATCAGTGAGCGGAATAGATTTAGTAACAAATCTGGTGGGGCAAGGCAATGAACCAAAATGAAGGTTACTGATGCAGGAGGCGGCATTTTCCGGTAAACTGGAAGAGAGTTGCGCGGTAACGCCGGCAAGGAGCTGTTTTTTCCTCAGTCTTGAATACGATTCTTGGAAGCGGAGGCTGTAACAAGAGAATCTGGCTATACCGCGCGGTTTCTTCCCGTGAGTTTAAAGAATACAACATACCGTCGGTCTTATGTGTGTGCGTTAATATCGAATAGGGGGTGACGTGTTGCATGCGAATTTCCCACCCATAAGGGCAATACAAGACATTAAGAGAGGCTGTACAGTACCTTAGGGCGAATCTAAAGCCAAGACTAAAATAAAATAAGCCCTCTGGACCGGAATCTCCAGAAGACCGTAGGCCAGCTTCCGGAAGGTCCAGGAGGACGAAGGGAAGCGTGAGCGATGAGTGTGGGTGATGTGTTTAAAGGTCTTCCGTGGGAAGGCTTCACCGCTGCATCGAGGTGGAGCAGACAAAAATTGCGCAGCACATAAGTGCCGGCAGGAACAGCGTCGATTAGTTGGACCGATTGAAAAGGCGATCAATCGGTGGAGCAATGCCTATTCGGAACACCAAGAAACGACCGTGGACTGAGAGTGGCCCGCGAAGACGGCGCAAGTAGGGTTACTAAGACACCTCGTCAAGAAATCTGGTAAGGTAAACAGATGAGAGAAAACGATGAAAGGGCAGCGAAAATGCTCAAAGTAGAGCCATGCCTTCGGAAAACTTGGCGAACAGTGTCTGTTGAACGAGGAACAAGGCGAACGGACACACATACGACGATTTTTAGTGCGCCATAGGCGCCAGCTTACGTTGTGTCGGAATGAGCCGGAATGAAACTTTATTGAGCGAGGCTCTGGTAGGATGGAAGGATCGCGTACGCCTTGGCGGAAGATAGGACAGCAAAGGCGTATAATATCAAAATGCGTGAGAGGTCCGTCAAAAAAAGGCCCGATAAGAAAGACCTGTTAGTATTAGCGACTAAAGGGCCATACGTGGCTGATATAACCCCACGGCTCCAGTAGGGGTAAAGTGAGGTACGATGACAGCTGCAAACGACCACAGAACTTGGGGTACTGGGGGTAACGATCCGAAAAAAACATCCTAATGCCTCGACTAAGCGCGCGCTTAGTTATCCGCAAGAAGCCTGATAACACTGAGATTAACTAAGAACGGACAGCAAGCCGACGGTACAGCCGCAAACAAGAAACGTGATGGCCTCTGGACTATGAGAATTAGATGAACCTATCCGGACTCGTCAGGTGAATTGAACCGAGACCGCTGATAATGGTAGAGACGTGAGTAGATGTCCAGCGTGTGGGATCTTCAAATGCAGGGAGTTAATTCGGACTTACCAGAGTACTGACCGCAACTGGCTACTTGCCTCATTCGCGGAAGTTACATCCCGGTCGCCGGTCCGAGGGACTGCAAAGCTCAAGGCAGAGCAGCGGCGAGCTAAGAGGAGATAGCTTTTAAAGTCTTGATATGTCAAGAGGTGGAGGTGTTGCAGGAGTGCCAAAGTAATTGAGTTCGGCGAGGTCAATGTGAACGACGGTCAAATAATTAAAAGCGCATGCGGATCAGATAGAGGAGTTGCGGTAGAATTATACTGTGGTGTTTAGTGCAGAGAGCTCAGGAAAAATCCGAATCGAAGGCGAGCGATTGATCGGACTGTACGGTCGATATTATTCGAGGCGCGCCCGGACCCCGCCCGCCTGGAAGTAAGTTGAAAAAATCTAGTCCTAAACAAGAATCCGTGCAGGTAACAGCTCTGAAGATGCACAGGCTGAGTATGTTGACTAGAGATGTAGTGTAGGGGAACCATTATGCTCCATCTAAGAGAAAAGCGCAGTTACCGCGTGTACGCCGATCCAAACGGCATTTTGGTACCGACAAGGGCGACTAATAGCGCAGGAGATTGCGGAAGGCAAAGTCTACCGGTGGCACCATGCAAGTAATCCCCGTGAACACGATAGACGACTAGACTGCACAGACGGGGTAAATGTTGCTCAGCGCGAGAAGAGACGCCGGTACCCAGAATCGGCTTGGCGTCAAAAGGAAAGACCAGTTAGCACAAGGAAAAAGGAAGCAGTTCATCTGACCGACGTACAATTGCGTTTGTCCGAAGCACGAAATGTTCGAGTGACGGGACTATTACTGAAGCTAATACAAGACACGAGTGCGTACGTAAGGTTAGATAAGAAATAATCAGTTCAGGGGCTAGAGAGTGTCGAGGCATTAGGTGCGATGCGCTGTGGCGTCCGTCATCACGAGGCCGGTCTTTCCAGGTCAGTGGACGGGCCAGCTAACAGACGTGGGTTTCCAGCCACTAAAGGGGACAATCTCAGTACACTATAACAAGTTATCATAGTGAAGGCTGTATACGTTGTGGCGCGAGAGTTCAGGACCTCAAAAACGTTGAGGAAAATGGCCTGATCCTTAATTCCTTCAATCCCGCATCTGGTATAAGTGCTCGTTTAAACAAAACACAGAAAGAAGGAGATGACAGATGGTCTATGGGATCGTAACGCACGAATTGGGCCCAGGTCAAAGCACACAGACAAAGTTGTAATATCCGCCAGTACTACCGTAATATCCCAAGCGCGTAGGTTATCAGCGTCCATCACAGATAAATAAGATAATCAGGTTGAACTGGTTTACCAAATTACGTAGTAGATGAAGAGGTAATAAGAGAGGTACAAGACGGCAAAAATTAGTCGAGGCCCTTTTACGGAAAATGGGGGCAACATAAGCATTACGACGGTCATAATGGACGCACGCCTCATCTGTCCGCCGTAAGGACACAGGAGAATTCGCCGAAATCAAGAACGACATACATTCAAGGGCAGTGCTTAAAATAGCGGCCCACCACACAAAATATTTTGGTGGACAGAGACAGCTGCCTCCGGCGCTATACACCTATTGTGCGGGCTAAGACCAGGTTACGAGTGATTCCGACCAAGTATAGATACCACGTGGCGTCAGTTACCGCGGTACGCGCGACGATTTGGATGTGTGACGATCGTACTGTGCTCCTTAACATAGAGATGGGTCCGTTTAGGAAGAGCACCAATGAAATAGTAGCGGGCCAGTGACGATATTGCACAGCAGTCTCTTCCGTACTGAAGCGAGTAAGTCGATCAGGTGCGTGGTGCCGTTGTATGGACCCTTTCGATCGGACATCCCATGGGAGAGAGCTGACGAGGGACAATCTAACAACAACGATCAAACTCAGTTTAGCTATTGACACCGGACGGATGTGCACGCCTGTTCTTTGCACCCACTTTGGACATGGACCGCTCCGTTAACCCAAAGCGTGGAACCGAATGGTCTAAAAGGGGTTGAAAGAGGCAGTGGCTTAATAGACGATCGAGGACTATTAAGTGATATTATCCTGGAGCAGTCCACTTGAGCGTAAACAAAAAGAGCGTCGGTGGGATCGTAGTAGCCGGGTACGCAGGTTGAATCATTCTCTGAAATCCACAGTAACCAGGAATATAGTCTCAAAGAAACTTCGGACACCGTGTTCATACAAGCGGTGCTCAAGGTGACCGAAAAGTGAAAGATG
>CAJDSM010131172.1:76-15391 GCA_903981925.1 Ostrea lurida | reverse complement strand
CCCTAGATGTAGTACTTATCATTCAAAGTTATAGGTAAGGTTAAGTTTGATAAGTAGGTCAATACTTAAGGTCAGAGGTCAACATGTTGGTACCACGGAATGTTTCTTGTCATGAAGAACATACATGTGAAATATCACAGCCTAGTACTTACCATTCAAGTTACAACTAAGATTAAAAGTTTTTTGAAAAGTAGGTCAAACTCAAGGTCAATGTCGGAGGTCAAAATTTGGTACCCACATAAAAGTCTTGTCATAGAACATACATGTGAATATCAGCCCTAGTACTTACTCATTCAAAGTTATAACTAAGGTTAAAGTTTTTGAAAAAGTAGGTCAAATTCAAGGTCAAGAGGTCAAAATTTTGATACCCACGGAAGGTTGTCATGAGGAACATAATGTGAATATCAAGCCCTAGTACTTACCATTCAAAAGTTATAGCCGAGGTTAAAGTTTCAGACAGAAGACAGACAGGACAAAAACAATATGCCCGATCTTCGATCACGGGGGCATAAATATATCCAATAATTAAAACCATACATTTAAAATCACAATGCGCTGTACGCGCGTTCTATATTTATGACAGAAACTGTTTTCCATAGTTTTTTTTCCCAGCGACAGAGTCTAGATAGTCAGTATAAAACGGAAAATAATCCAGAAATATGTCAGTTATGATGTATATGAATTAACAACATTTCCGAGCGACAGGGTCTAGATAGTCAGTTTATATAAATTTCAGAAAACGGAAAATAATCCAGAAATATGTCAATTATTATGTAAAATATACATTCATTGATGAATTAACAACATAACTTATTTTTTCGTATCAACTCAAAATGTTATACTTTTAACGATGCATGGACAACGACATGACATGACACACTGCAGCCGTGCAGGGTCGGGGTCATGTACGCACCGGTCGCTGTTTACGAACAATACTTTTTACCCAGAAATTGTGAATGATTTCAACAATATAAGTAAAACAATAAACTACTTACAAAAATGTACCTCACAATACAATAGGAGATGAAAATAAATGCCAAATTATTTAATTTCATCTGTCTTTCTTTCGTATGGTGTCATGAGCATTCTTTGTTGACGTCATGATTCGAGTGAACGGTTAATTGATTATTTGATGTTTATGGAACATCAACATAATACGCATACTCTAGATGTATGATACATGTATAAGCAATTAAAAATATATATAACAAGACAAATAATCACCAAGTCATATGTTGTCTGATTTGTTTGTTCATCCCTTTGTTAGACTGTTATTTTCCTACTAGATTTGACTACGGGTAATCCCGTTTTACTTTATTTCGACTAAGGGCTCACGGCGGGTGTGCCCGGTCAGCAGAGGATGCTTACTCCTCCATGACACTGATCCTACCTTCGCTTTTGTCGGAGTCCGTGTTGCCCTACATCGATTTTGTATGGGGGTTGTTTTGGACCCGTGGAGGTCGGGTTAGAATAGCCCCAGCATCCCTTGCCGTGTCGTAAGAGGCGCTAAATGGGGCGGTCATTCGATGAGACCGGAAAAACCGAGGGGGGGGGGTGGTCAGATAGTGCTCTATACAATTTGCAATATTTATAACAAAATATGTTGAATTTTAAGGCCAATTCGTGATTTTATGGATGATTTCTATCGCACGTGTTTGTGGTCACCGCATATAGGATCTCAGTAGGAGTTAGTGGATCGGCAATGGCCAACGAGAACTTCCAAACTTTACTATCACATGACATTGACCCATTCCTACATTGCTCCTAAGGCCCTCATGAGTCAAGATGAATGTTTTGCACACACCGGCGTCGCCACTATTGTAGTACCTAATTATATATGCGTGGTCATAGGGTAACAGTTGCATATACGAACAGACTTCGCTTTTTATTATTCTTATGTGCAACCTAGTTCACAGGAGAACCCGATTTTCACCCTTCTGCCTGGGGCTTGATACCACTACTCCCTTAATGTTTTTGTATAATCGATCTGCATTACCACGCAAATATGTTATGATAATTCAAATATGTGATTCTGTTATTAATTTGAGTCTGGATTGCAATCTTTGTCATAACAGGAACTTTTGCCTAACTTCAGGATAACCGCAAATCTTCGTCAAACCGACCGTATACTCCTATTTTTAGCGGGAGTGGATTCATTGTGTTGTCAAGCACTGTAATTTCAATACAGTTATACATGTAACATTTCAGTATACTTAACGAGTACTAGTTGAATGATATATTTTTCCGGCTTCAATTTCAATGTTTGCTGTATGTGTGGTTACTGCAATCAAATAAATTTACAATGCCACTACTTCCAGTTAATTATTCTGATTTATGTTTTTGATTTATGAAATATAAATTGTCTTATAATGAAATTGGAAAAACAATAGAAAAGGTAATCTAAAACATAACACGAGAGTTCAAAAAAAAATAAATATGCTGCCTCAATCAAAGATCCAGATTAATTGCCAAACTAAGTATACTCAAAATTGCCATTTTGTCCATAGAATATTATTATTGCATATCAAACATACAAACTGAGTGTAGAAATAAGAAGATTTCTACGGTTCTAGTAACATATCAAAGATCCAATGGGATTCTACACAAAACTCCTTCCAAGAATGCTTTCAATTTTCACATCAATACTATATCCAAATGAATTAGCATAACAATCCAACATCTGTTCTCAAACTAATATGAGATAGAATTACAATTCTATTTCAAATTAAACCTTAATTGTACTTGCAAATATATCTACTGATAGTTACATCAGTACTGAGGTTAAACTCCCAATACTACAGAAATAGTGGGAGTAAGAGAGAAAACTTACAAATAGGATAAAAGGCGTGATGAGTTAAACGATATTGGAGGGGGTGGGTGGGTGGTGCGGTGGGTGAGAGAAGATCGCGTCTCATGTACGAACGAACAAACTAAAGGAGTATTAATGAATGTTTTTGCAGATTTCGTCTACAATGTGGTGTCAGAGGCGATTTTTCTATTTGTGAAATAACTGCAAAAACTTAACAAGAAGATTACGGATTACAATGACGGCCTTATGGGGTTCAGGTGCTGTTTGAATTTACACAAACATGCGATCAATCACTCTGTGTGCGTGTGCATTTAACAGCCTTATTAGATCCTACGGATAAAAAAACTTATTAATTATCACTGATGCATCTCCACTTTGATGTTAAATTCTGTGATCACTCATATATAATTTTATTCTCGCACATTGGTCTAAATCAAATAGAATAAATGAAGTGTTGTCCAAAGCGATAGTGTATTAGGTCGGGAAGACACTATGTAAAACACAAATTCAAGTGGATAGACCATTAGAAATATAATATATAAAGAATATAATGAGTACAATCAGTATGATAAAGGACGATACCTGTCCTGAATTTGGTTATTATGTTGTTATTGACGAGTTATTTTATAATTAAACACATATCACGCAATACCAGTTATTCAAGCGGATATAGAGCTATAATGGCGAAAATTAACAATAAGAACCTACCAGTACTGACAAGGGAAACAGGAACTGGGGAGCGTTTGCACTCACAGAGGAGGACGCCACATTCCAATAAGCACGTAAAGACAAAAGGACCTTTGCTTCGAAGTTACGTTCTTATGCGAAACAGTTCGTGCCCAAAAAATAAACTCACACACCCTGGTATCCGAATACGTTGATGATAATTCGATTTATGACGAACAGACTAAAAGTGATTTGTAATTTGGCAAACCCCGTATTTAGTGGGAAAAGCCTCTACTACTGATGCGAAGAAACGGAATAATGTGATACATGTATATAGAAAGGACAAATGTGTGGGTATTAATGGGGAATGGGAAGTAGTAAGAATGTGCAGCAAGAGCAACGCACACCAAGAACGAGGGATCGCGAAGATGTGGGATTAAAACCACTCTGGGCCAATGCAAACCGGGGGGAGGATGGGTCGGAATACGCGGATTGTTATATGCTCAAACAGTGGTGACACGAAAAAGTTTCCATAGACATTCCATATCAACTAGTGCAAACATGTGATTTAAACCAAGTACCGTGTAATCCCAAAACGAACTCTCTATTTTTTGATTAAGCACTGTTTGACAATTTATGATCTCTGTTAGATCATTAGCGTTAATTAAAACATAATACATGATTGGATATGGTAGAACTCCACAAGTATTCGTGCTTTTTACAAAGTGCAAGTATAGGTATAACATCAGTAATGTATTTACACTCCAGTGTTAACGTTATGTACGGATTAGAAGCCCATCGAGACCCACACATTATAACAAAACAACGTCTTTAGAAATGTTGAGTGGTGGTAGTTAGCGGATTAAAAGAAAAACGGGTTGGTTGTGGAGGGTACATGTACTTTGTTATGGTGTAAAACGTGGCTAAAATATGTTCAGTTACACGACGGATATTTGCAAATGAAAGATGGCACAGAGAGGTCACCGTAGAACAAGTTCACACGGCTTCATTTAAGTGGATGGATTGCCCAAAAATTGGTCCAGTTGCAACAGTATAATAATGAGAATTATGAAATTTGTTTTATTAATTGTACATATTTTGTAGCTGACCTCAGCTAGTAAAACTTGTATTAAGTTGAACAATTCTGAAATAGCAATCACTCTCCACAGGCTTATTCTGCCAAGGTAACTGGGGTGCATACAGTGTTGTCCATGAGTAAGACCCATCTTATCAATCTTCTTCGGAATGTAATGGTCTGCATAAGATATGTTCAGAGGAGATGTAAAATATGAATACAAATACAGAGAGGGACGGGCACACGTAATTTCAGCAATTGTAATTCAAATTAAAGTCACCAGCTTTATAATGATAGTGATTAATGAAGATGTCCTATATTTACATGTTCGCCGTGAGAGCTGTTAATAAGAACAGTTTAATTGTAAATTTTAAGAAGAAGCCATTTTTTTTTTCAGCCAAAGCAGGGGGTATTTTCCACCCCCTGGGAATAAGTGAATGGACGAGACGGCACGGGCGGTATTCCTGTTGAAATTTATTTTTAGCGGCATGAAGTACATGATTTTGCAGTGTTTGATCAATAAAAAGAGTTTATAATACCCATCAATGATCTTCCGCCAGTTGATACGTGTAGAAACTATTTCAAGAAATACACTAATTAAGTAGTTTGTTGAGTTACCGACTTTCGTGACAGTCCCACACTGTCGTTATTTCCGATTCCCGTGTGATCAGTCATTCTCTGCTGAGTAACTGATAGGAACGTACACAATGCAACAACGCAACGTGTTATTGTAGGATGCGGGATTGTGCGATAGCTGAGCCGTCTGTTATAAAATTACAAACTTTCTCCACTGGGTCAATGGGTATTACATTCGAGTGGGCGATCTAATCTTTGAAGCTTAATGTAATCCTTGAGATGTACACACACAAGATAAATTCCATCAGGGAGAAACATCAGCCAAATGTGTTGTGTTAGTTTTGATAGATTTGGAGAAACACATTTATCTTTATAAACGGTCCGTCTCCCAGTATAGCAGCGAGCAGACACGAGTATTTTAACACTTAGCTGGATGGCCTATAACAGTGAAGTACATGTAGCTATGGTTACAACCTAACTTCGGGCTATATAATAAATTTATCTACTAGCGCTCAGTAACAATAGATCAAAGAAGTGATCACGCTCTTCATTGACAGGAGCTACCAGATTCAAGTATATCAGATCAAATAAATTCTTTGCGACGTATCGAGCATCTTTACGGTATCTATCTATGCCTGAATTGACTTCTTAGTATCGCGCGGCGCTGAGCTTTGATCGGTTCAGTAATCTTTTTACAACTGATATATATTTTTTTTAAACTTAAGATCGCAGTGCTTAAATAACAGAACATTACCAAGCTATCGCTGATAGGAAATTTTGAGTGATTTGATTCCGATATCCTTCTGTCTCGGTGAGAAACAAGTTACTGTTAGAGTCGTTCGCTAATAATTAGTTTACATACTATATTTGTTTCGTGAATAAATCCCGGATGTGAAGATTTATATCCCCAGGTACTTTAGACTCGCCTTCTTTAGTTGAAGTGATGTCCGCTCTCACGATAAGGTGAGACGTGTCGCCTAATGTCGTGCAGAAATAACCAAATCGTGATGTATGATCCTAAATTTTGGGTAGACCCTTCAACCGGCATTGTATTGGAGCGCGGTCACTTCTGTGAGTCTCACATCTGTGTAACCTAGAGAGATATGTTGGTGATGGATGGCAAGGAATAAAAACTGACGGGCCCTCCGTTGTCCACAGCAGGTTGTGGCCTACGCGGATTAGAAAGATCCCTCCCTGCTCAGACGTAGGAACTCTAAGTGAACTTGAGAAATTAAAGTTGCCTCAAAGATTATTGTAATGTCGTAGCCCATTCACCTCGAAGAGAATGATTGACGTAGTCTCCTGTTTATGTATATAGTTGAAAGTATTATCCAGTATAATTTTCATAGATTAATCACTGAGGGGGACCGATATATACAGTGAAATGTTAACTACTGATAAACCATTAACCTTACCAATACAATCAAACGGGTATACTTTTTGGACAGATCATCTCTTGGATCTGGCTCGAGTTATTAATGATGAATCATTTCAGATACTGTAGATAAATCCAAATGCTACACACAAATTATTTTCATGTGATCCATGGCTCGCGAGTTCTTTCTCTCGTGAGGACAACCAAAAAATACAATCCCTGCGGTTTTTTCTAGATTGTAATGTATTACTGTACCCCTTAATAATGTCCAAAAATTGCTGAAATAACGTGTTATATTTTCGTAGATCAATACTACTATCGGTTTGACATTCTAAAATTTAACCTCTAGATATCCAATATGACATGTGGAAGTTATACTGGACTGGATAGTTTACGGTCTAGGCAGTCTGGGAGATTATTTCAAGAAACAAATGATAATTACGCATATAGTTTGTCATTTAACTCGTGTCTCTATAGGGCATCACGATCCCACCTGTTGTGTATTCGCCAGCTCAATTGTTTTTATGTTAAATGGTAATGATACTAGTGATTATCCAGAATGAACGTTTTTATCAAAAGGAACTAGATTTTTTTTTGACAAGTCAAATTTGATATTCAGTGTTGTACAAGGTTTTTTAGTAGCGAGATAGTGGGTTGAATATCGAGTGACTCAATATCTGTTATACAAAATTTTTGTGCCTAAGAGTGTCAAAAATATAAACAAATAATGTCAAATACAAAACGATGAAAGACTTTCGATTTGTATTATTACTGTCGAACACTGAATGTGTCATGTTGTGGGGCGGGGTCATGATCATCTAATCAATATTGTCGAACCAGTTTCGATACGCGAGGGTCGACAGTTATTTCGCAAGAATTCAAACTCGTACACGATAAAATTTATATATTTGACTGAAGTGACAAAGTCGGAAAAACCTCCTCGGAGAATGTCGCCAACCGCCCTCTGAGTCTCGAATCTCTGAAATACTGATTCATCGGGAATTTCGCATCAGTTATCCTGGGTAGAATCCACGCCTCATTAAACTCTTATAGTTTGAGATTTAGTCAACCTTTTTTTCCTGATTAACCTGTATCCATTATGCGACTTTGTTAGACGGCCTGTTACCTGAGCTCTAACAATTCTTCAATTGTCAAGCTTTAGCCATTAAAACCTTCTTATTGCCGATTTCCTGCCAACTCTGTTTGACACAACAGGCTCATTTATTCACAAATTAAACTATATATCAATATTGAACTCTCTCAACAGATTTCTTTCTTAAACTGGATTTAAGAATATTCATGCTTTGGCCGTGTAGTGGGGTATAGTATTAATTTGGAAATAGCTTCAATACCATTTCACATAGTAATTATTCATCATCAAAATAAAGACAATTGTATTTGATCATACACTTGGGATAATGGGATATGTTGTCATTAACAAATTTATTCTTAAGCGAATCTTAATTCACTTCACGTATAGGTACAGTGATTAATCCACAACCAATTACAAGAAACATTATTTCGTGGCTTATTCATAACTTTAGGTCGAAGTGTGGGCTAGTTTCACCACGCTGTCATTATTTTACGAGTCAGAGGAGAAACAGGGCGGAGACTTGAAGCGTGCGCCACACAATTCTCTACCCTTGTGAAGGGTGAAATTATATTTTTGTGCACTTAAACAGTAAATTCAATTATTTGGGGTACAGCTATGGCGGGTGATGTCTAAGAAAGTCTGAATGCCTGGAATAATGCGCTAACCGTAACATCTTATCAGTCTTGAAGTTTTTTTGCATCTGCTCAAATGGCAGTGTACAATCAACTCTAGCTTCAATGATACCTCACTAGATAATCCTCTCAAGAGGAATCTCACCGGAACTAATTTCAAAGAGTTTCAAACGCTCGAGTGTAATCAAAGGTGAGTAGTGTTGCATACGAAACTCTGTACATATTAAAGCCCGATATAGTGATAGTAGAATAGACTTTATGGCGATGATTTCAGAAAATCCATTAGAACAGGTTGTACACATTTTGATCCAGAGAAACACGTTTTGGTAGATCATAAAGAGAGTTGGAACCATTATACGCGCTATACTCCCCCTCCCCTCCCTCTCTTGGCGATCCTTTTTGTGAATCATAAGGTTCAGTTTAGAGGGTTGGCAGGGGCTGTAGATCGGCCTTCCACCCATTTACTAGTTGCCTCTCTCCTGTCTCATAGTGCCGCGCGCTCTCGCGCGTTTTCGCCCCGCCCTCATACCAGTGTTAGATATCGCTCCTTCCTTGCAGTCCAGTAAACGGAATGTGATACTTGAATCCGTGCACATGTCATCTTGTCTATCTCAAAAGTAGAGGCATGTCCATATCAAATTGAATCCTACGTGCTGTGCCTGAAGTGACTAAATAATGCAAAAATGAAAAATACAGGGCGAAATACGAGCGAGTTGATCGACACAAACAACGGGCTGCTAGGGCAAGATCCGCGGTATTTTCCAGACTATCGGTGTGTAACGTGCCGATTTGCCACAGAACATAAATCATTTCAGAGATTCGGATCCTAGAGAACGAAACACATCTTACTAGGTCTTTAAATGGGCCATAGGCATATAAACGCGGTTGATATCTGTGTAAATTGAATTTCTTGAGGATTTGTTAACGACTGTACTATCACTGGACCCTCTAAGCATGTTTTCTTTTAATCGTCGACATGTGCTATTTATATCCCTGGGTGCCTCATATTGTGTGCTTACGGTCCTGCGTTAAACTGTTTCTATGGAGGAGGTTCAATTATTTGCAATTCATATTAAATCACAAAATTGTCTAATTGTGTATTAGGAATATACAACTCAGGTATGCCAAACTTCTGCTAGAACAACAGAGGGTATAGCTAAACTCCTGCAACAAACAATTTCAGACGACAAAACCACATGAACTGTTGTAATATAGATTGTCTTACTGGTTCAGCCCTGTTTCGATAAAAATAATCAGAGCGAAGGAAACCCATTGGGCCATTCGAATGCCGACGTCGTCACTCATACAGTACACATGGCACGTATAGATTTGGCTCTAGGATTAAAGAGAATAAAATTAGCAGAAGTCGACGACACGTTTCGGATGCATAGATTATTTTTGTACGAAAACTAGGCAATCAGTTTTCTGGTGCATTAATTTAAAACACTCTCCGGACTGTTGGTACCAGACGTTATATGATTTATATTTTTACCCAGTGTCTAGAATGTCCCACCTAGGATATCAAAGTAATAGAAAAACTAACACACAATAGTGTTAAAACCTGTGTGCAGAAATAGAACCTCCGTGCGCCTCCGAAACATTCAGTCAAATAACAACCGTAAAAAAATGGGCACGAATTAAACGCGCACATAGATTTTAATGAAATCAGGAAACTAACTACTCTGGATGGATGGGTAGTTGTGTGCAGTCCGGCATTTATTAATTAATATAGTTGTCTTTATACAATAAATTCGGTCTGATTTCAAAGTTAGTTAAAGAAAAATTCAAATAACAGTGCTTTTAATGATTATGGACGTCCCTTGACCTACTACAAACCCTGGTGGTAGATCGAGTAAACTCGTGCCAAGTGATGAAAAAGTGGGTGGAGAGAATGGCAAAAATTAATATATCATTGTAGATTATTTTCAAAGAGGTGATGGGTTATGGACACAGACCAATAAGAGCTAGATTTTCTGATAGCTTATAGGTTCATTTGTTCACTGTGTAAGTATGTACTAATATATGCTTTGAATGTATGTCACATTTCTTCTGAAAAAGAACAGGGTTCTGCGTCATAAACCTGAATTTCACATAGATTATTGTATATTAAATTGTTTATTATGATATTGTAAGGCCACATAAACATAAAAATCGAATTAAGGTTTTTTTCTTAGTTGATGCTAAGCATTAAAATTGTTAGCTAGCACATCTTTTAATACCCATGACAGCTCCATGCTACTTTAGTTAAGCGGTCTGACCCTGTACTTATATGCTGATCGGATGCGTACTATTACAGACTCCCAAACGGAGTAAATGGGCCAGAAAAAAACAATCCAACTAGAGAAACAATTGGTTGGAGTGGTCGCTCATAAAACTCCACGCTATGAATCACCATTTGACGGGGAAGGATTACGGAGATGCAAGTATCTGGCGTATAACCCATGTTGACAAATAAACAAGTTATTAATGTCTGACACTCCCCTAAGTGGGTTGTGGAGATTTTAGAATGTTAACTGTTATATAATTCTCCAATAACTCGATATAGTTTCTAGATAGCCCTCGCCCAAGAGGCATAGCTTGGATAACTCACAATTGAACCGGTGTGTGAACATAATAATGAATTCATATTCAAGTGTATCTCACAACACCCACATTTTAGTCCTGGAGAATCCTATCATATGATTGACCAGAGCTGTTCGCTGCAATCTTGGTACCACATGATGACGTCTTTTCTAGGAATGTAATAAAATTAATAAGATTGCCCTTAAAATGGTGAGTATAACAGTACTTAGCGGTTGTCATTTTATAAGTCATTTTGGATGCATGATTGTGTCTGGGAAGGATATCTATTGTAATTAGCAAAAATAAATCATCTCCCCGATTTTTTAAAGTAGAGCTCCAAAGGTAAACGGTTGTTTATCTCTCTTCTATTTCATAAAAGTAATTTTTGATTGTCTCCAGAGACTACATTTTCAGCCACATAAATATGAGAGAACAGTTCTTTTATCCCATATTAATAAGTACAATCGGTAGGTACGTTCAGATGAACAATAGTTATGTAGTGAGAAAAACATTTGCAACGGGATCAACATCTGCTTATGGTTCAGTTACTTGCTAAAACAGCGGTAATAGAAATACTCGGTGACGAAAAGAGTGTTCCTACCGCGTCTCGGAGAGAGAGACGAGCAGTCAATATATTACCGTAACGTTTTCTTAATTATTTCGACGTTGTTTGGCACTTAGGCGTTTTCTCAGGAACCACACAGGCCACTTCCTGATTTTTGGCACAGGAGCATCAGGTATGGTCAACTGTATCGTGTTAACGCAAGTTCCAATCGTGCCGCTGTCAACTTCTGTGACGCGACTTAGAATAATTTTAACTTGGACAAATCGGTCAACAGTTATTTCTCAATGTCCAGGCAAGCACACGAGGCGCAGGCTGCACTGATTAGATATTTGCTAACCAGGAAGTCAGTATGGACAGAAAAGGTTGTCTTTTCGCTAGGATTTTAACGCAAGTATTCCATTTATCATTGCCCTGGCATGTCAAGCATTAGTCGGCTAGCTTTGGAATGGAGAACCTAGCTCTTCACCTATTAATTTTGTATAGATTACACAAAACAACTGACGTTTTGTCTTTATTTGTTAAATGGCAGTTAAGTGATAGTAAGCTCCTCATCAAATGCACTTCTTCATATACATATTATTCTTCCCTCTTCAATCTAATATCATCATTATATATAAAATAAGGAGTGTAAAAATATGCGTTGTCATTCTGATAAGTATAATCATAATATACTTGAAACCCATAACAGTTCAAAACTGATTCTGGCCAAAAAAAAATAAAATCATATAATTATGGGTTATACTTCTTTGCCACTGAGTCATATACTTTAATTGAATGAAGGTAAAAAGTTTTCTACAATTTTTATAAATTAATATATCTTTTTTAATCCGAGATAAAGAGCAAAGTGTTGCCTGAAATTTAGTCCGAAAAATAGATATCAGAAATAATTAAAAGAACAACTATAGGGTTTTATTTTTTTCTTCTGTTTCCAATTTGTATAGTGTCCCTGTTATCAGGTAGAATCGTCTTTAGCGACAATAGACGGATCGAGTGTTAAGCAGAATAGTCTAAATTTACAGACTAATGGTTGGTACCGTGTTCCTTCAATATCGTAAGTGAAAGTATTCATTCAACGGGACGAAAGAACAAAACAATTTTAAGAAATCAATCAAACCTGGTCTATTGATCGCAAGAAAGGCAACAACTCAAATATTTACAGGGTTGTTGGGTAATTCATTGGTGCAAAATTGGCCTGCCCACAAACTTTCACAGCCACGGACATCCTCTATACATGTCTCAAAGTTCATAAAGTTTATATGATTTTGTGATTCAAGGTACATGATCAAGTCAACTGGAGTCTCTTGAACCTTGATTCTAGAACATCTTATCACTGTTCCGAAGACTTTAATTCTATGTCAGTGGGTGAATGCCTCAGGATTTGTCAGAGATAGGTAGGGGGGGCGGTCCCGTTTTGAAATAAAGGAGTCAATCAAGTTTCGGTGAAAGGTTCTGTGTGATGAAGCTTCAAAGCGGGGGTCCAAGGGGGGCGAAATGCACCCGGAAAGTCTCTCGGGTTTTAGAGCATTTATAAGGTTTACTTTTAGAGGCCTAAATTTTAAGCTATATAGAATCCTAGATCAGATAATAAATTTAAAAGTTAGTTGACGTCACAAAAAAAAAAAATAAAAGGGGGGGGGGTCCGGGCCTCCCTGGGCCCCCTCTAAAATCTCCCGCCAACTGATACTTATCTTTTCAGTCAATTGTTAGCTTTTTAATTTTGATTCACAACCAGAGGTCTCGCAACCAGAGTCACGCGACCTTGATACTAACATGTAAATTTTTCTAATCTTCTATCAAGTGTTTGAAACCCGATTCCCAATCGGCGTACCTGTCTACCAAGGCGGCCGAACAGCGTAATCGAATCAGAGAGAGAAACTATGATTACAATATGCAAGGTATTAACATTGACTGTGTACACTAACTGTGCGGAAAAAGTTTTATACCATGATATTATGTCAGTTTTAACCCACTATCCCAGGATGCGAAGGGAGAGGATCGGGACTCCTCCGTAAAAGTAACAAACGAAGCCAGAACGAGTTCTTATTATTTTGTCAACAAATAAACGGTATATGTCTTTTGCGGTATATAGTTTTTTATTATCAAATTTTATTTTTTAAAAACATCTTTAAAATCGCCGTTTTTTTGAATAACGAGTTCATTTAACCCACAAGAAATTCATTTTTTGGTCTTTATAATCACATTTCTCTCTTTTATCTTCCACTTAAACTATTAACTTGGTCGCCTCTCGGCAAACACTTTTTATAGCGCACTATCACTTTTGTGGGTGGACCCGGCTGATACTTACAGTTGCGTATCCACGTCGGCTAACCCAAGTGGAATGTTAGCAGCAAAGTGTCTGGGGACTGAAGAATCAAACCCAAGTGGTGTTGAGGGCCCCCCAACCCCCTGCTTAATACCTGATTTCATTCATAATTGGAGCCTCTACGAAGAAATATAGTCTGAAGCCGAATTTCTATGTACAAAATGCTTTTTTCTCAGAAACATTGGAAAGGCCAATTACAATTTTGTGGGTGTTTTGGCAAGGGTATTATTTGCCTCAAATTTGATTATTGTTAAAGACGTGAGGTTACTCCCAACTCACATCTCTGAGAATACACATACCCTTTATTCCGGGAATTTAAAAGACTATTTCTACGTATAGAATATCTTTTTGAGGGCAAATTTATTATTTGTATTTCTCCTCATAGACATAAATTAAACTCTATAAATCTTTAAAATAAGCATGTAATACACATAGTACATGTATATATTGAAATATAGAAGAAATATAGGATATGTAAAAAGGCTACCGAATATTAGGAACAGTGATCAATCTCCGTAAAGTCCATAAAATAGAAATACAAAAACAAGAGTTAAGCCAGACAATCACGACCCAATGGACGCAACAGAGGGTGGAGTGGCAGAGTGCCTTTAGGAGGAGTAAGGCATCCACTGATTTGACCGTGTCCACGACCCCGCTATGAGCCCATAGTTCTTGATCAGGTTAACGGAACAGTCTCGTAAGCCTCAAATTCAGTGTGTGACAAACGTAGGAAGGACTTTCAACACATGGCTCTATGAAACACATCAGACAAGATCCTGACTACAAGTGACCCTATGTCATACTTTTGTAAATCCTAATATTGTTATTAAGATATTGTCGAATCTACTGTAAAAGTGAATGGCGGCTGCGAAGTGAGAAACATTTTGCGTTATCAATCCACTTCATTTGTATTGGCAGGAACTTTCTTAACCAGTGTTATATGGACTGTAAACAGAGTCTCCGTGTGCAATCCTTCCAATGATCTACATCTCTGTCACACGCTGAGTATTTTAATACTCGCAGAGGGGAAGCGAGTATCGGATAGTGTGGTGGTTTTGCTTTATCTTCACGGGAGTAATCATTGATACGACACCCGCCACCCCTCTTTGAAATGTATCAGATGTTGAATACATATGTTTCACTCTGCTTGGTTCTGATCCTCTACGGTTTCCCGTAGCCGAACCGTCGAAAGACTTTTATACAAACGAAGTCTTTACGTAGGCTCTTTTTAACGTCTCATTTAATATAGTTTAACGAAGATGGATTGCAAAAATACAATGACTAATCCTCTGTAGAAAATATTATGAAATTGATATTTAGTGTAGGTCTGTTCAACAGATATAGGATTCTTAAAAGAGCTTTATGAGATAACCCTAAAATCTATAACTGGACTAAGAGAATATTTCAAACAGTTGGACTTGCCATCAAAAATACGTTTCGATTTCTCCACACTATAATACTCACGATTCCTCAGCTGAAAAATTAAATAATCTAGGCTCATTGCTAGATTATAGATTTAATTGCTTTTAAACAATAATAGGACACCCGGAAAAATAAGGATATCTAGATCTGTTGGCGTGAAACACTATGACACATATATTTTCGTTAAACATCATACACTACTTGCCCAACTCTCTCC
>CAJDSM010131163.1:483-14818 GCA_903981925.1 Ostrea lurida | reverse complement strand
CTCAAGATTTATTGTTTTCTTTTCAAAGATGCAAGACTGCAACCAGTGGAAGTGTTAAAAAAACTGTCAATGAACAGAATCAACATATATCTGATATTAGATACGGTAATGTGTGTCCTTTCTCATAGATACCCTTTATTTTTGACCGGGTTTGGTTAAATTCCTAAAGCTTTGTGATACTTTCTTTCTATATGGCGAGATGTTAGCTGTGATTGATTGCCGTACAATCTGTTAATCATATACTCGAAACACTCTCGCATTCGGTGAGTCGGTGGCAAAGTTCGGAAGACTTGCTTCAATTTTCTTAACCTCTTCTAGGTCAGATAAATTCTTTCTCTTATATTAGGTCAAGTCAAATTCTTCTCTTAGATATTGAACGTTATAGTTATCATTTTCTTTACTGGTTAATCAACGTTAAAGTCCATACTCCTTGTCTCATATTTATAGGTTGTATCTAGTTTTCTCCAATTGTAGGCAGTTTTTATTATTGTTAATAATTATGAAACTTAAACTGTCTATGTGTGAAGTTCATGATGAATTGAGGCACCGGAACCTCGTATCCAAATGAACGGGTTAAAAGGGATTAGATAGAGGGATGCTCCATTACATAATTTGGGGGCTCGTCCGGGATACGAGTAATCCGTGCATCGGTTCGTCATGGGCTCATGCCGAGATTATCCAAAATATTTTCAGCCGACGATTATCCAAAATTATTCAGCCCGGTCTGAGGTGGCAAAACAGAGTTATTCGAGTGTTTATTTGGTGACTATGAACTGTTATAGTCTAGAGAAGCTATGGAATCTCCAGTAAAGACCAGCCATTGGTCTGTTATACCACGACAGCTTCTATTTTTCCTTAGTTTTTGCCCTCAACCCCTTTCAGTATCTGTCCTATCCCGCGCATCAGCCCACACGTCCAACCACGTTTTCTTTTGAAGCGATCAAGCACCTCCAAGACGCGAGAAATACTGCAGAAGTTCCTCGTGGCGGCAGTCTAAGTAGATCTCAGGTGACACTGCCGCAAGGCGAGCATTAAAATCGGGTCGTATACGTCGGGCCTTGACCGCCTATGTAAAGTCTATACATAGACTGGCACCTCTCGACCGTGCGATAGATGCGTCCTTGATACCTGATCGAAAATCGGAATTAAAAATTTTTGCAAAATTTAATGCACCGTTTGTCCTCTGCAAATTTTTGTGATTGATATGCGAAGTATACATACTCGAGAGCTGAATCTGATTTAGAAAGCATTTCAGTTACGCTGGTTTACAGCCTAGGTAATGAGTTGCCGATATTTGGGAAGCAGAAACTCGCTTTTAAACTCTGACAGAATGTGTGAATGTGTGTTGCTCAAGTTGAGAATGTAATCACGGGATCTGTAGGACCTTTGGTGACCTCCTATATGGTGGGGAGGTTTATTCAGAGCATTGTCGCGAATAGGTGAGTATCTTCCTTATAAGGAATAAGGAGAGGATTTATTTCCAAAGACAACTGTCAGGGACTGAAATGTTTGCGTACCTGTAATCCTGAAGGGGAAAGAACGAGTCGGGCCAGGACCTTATACGGAGGGAAAGGGGGGGGGGGTAGGAGACGGAAGGTGGTATCGAGAGGGATCGTATGGGGGCAGCGCAGGCAGAGGAGCCGAAACCAGAAGGGGAAAGAAGGTCCGGGAAAGGAAGAGCAAGGGGTGGCAAGGGAGGCGGGAAGGAGAGCAGGAGAAGAGGGCCGACAACCACAGACGCAGCCAGGGGAGAACAGGGAAGCGGAGCCGGTCAGGAGAGGAGGGGGGACGTGGGGAATGGGACAGAGGGCGGCGGTCGCGGGTATGCTTAAGGAATAAAGATGGGGAGAGAAACCGAAAAAAAAAGAGTAGGTAGAGAGAGGAATGACGGACGGAGGTGAAAACGGATGAGGGAGGGACAAAAGGGGGGGAGGAGCGTGTGTGAGGAGGGAAAAAAGTACAAAGGAAGGAGAGTTTGGTGAAGGAGGGGGAATGGAAAACAGAAGCAACAGAGAGCGAGAGAGAGGACGAGCAAGGGGGGGCCGTAGAGACCAGAGGAGGGTGACGGGTGGTTAAAAGCCTAAAGCGGGGGAGACGGGCAGGTCGAGTGGCGAGATGGGAAGGGGGAGGGGAGAAGACAATAAACACAGCGGGAGTAGAGACGCGAAACACTCGCGCTAGGCGGGGAGGCGGGGGCAAAAGGGCGGAGAAGAACGGCGAGCAAGGGGCGGAACCGCTGCGAGGTCAGGAGAAAGGCAGGAGACGCGAAGAGAGGAGGGCAAGGTCGAAAGGGCGCGGGGAGATAGTGGACAAGAAAGAGAGGAAGCAGGGGCGGGACGGGGGAAGCAACGGGAAAGGCACGGACGCCGGGGGCGCAGAGGAGAGGTGGTGGCGATGGGGGCTGCCAGGGTAGGCAGGGGTGAGGAGGGGGGAAGAAAGGGAGGAACGGAAAGGCGGGGGGAGGCATAGATGGAGGCACCGGAACCGCGGAGCCAAAGGAAACGGGGGAAAGGGAGGAGAGAGAGGGAGCGCCGAGGACAACGGGAACCAGAGAGAAAAGAAAGGAGGGAACATTGAAAGGGAGGCCAGGGGGCAGGAGGGGGGAGAGGTGGGGGAGAGGGGCGGCAGGAGAAAGAGGGAGAAGCAGTGCGCCAAAAGGGGGGGAGGCAAGAAGAGAGGAGGGGAAAGGAGCAGGGCGGGAAAGGACGGGGGACCGGGGGGGAGGGGGACGAGGGGACCGACGCCTAAGAAAGTAGGGGAGAAGAGGGGGAACAGCCGGGGAACACCCCCAACCAGCCGGAAATCGGAAGGCGGGAGGCGCCAGAAGAGGGAGCGTTAGGAGGCAAGGAGAGCGAACGGCCCGCAGGAGAAAAGGAGGGCAGTAAGGGAAAAAAACGGGGGGGGGGGGTGGACCGAGAGAAGGTGGGGGGGGGGGGGCGAAGAGGAGAAGGAACGGGAGGAACACAAAGAAGAATGAGGACACACCAAAAAAAAAAAAAGGGGAGGAGGGTTGGAGAGGGGAGGTGCACAGGAGCGGGGAGCGGGCAGAGCGGTAACAAGTCCGAAAAGAGCAGCCCGGGCCGAGACGGGGAAGACCGGGGCGAAAGGGCCCAGCGAAGGGAAGGAATGGAGGCGATTGGACGGGACGTGACACCAAGCAACTAGAGACGGTGACTGGGGTGGGGTAGTATTAGCAGAGTGCGCTACCGAACGGGGGGATGGATAGGGTGGGCGGGGGGTATGCCTGAGTAGTGGGGATAGCATGCGGGGGAAACTAACAGGCGCAGGAAGAGGTCGCGGGCGGAGGCAGGCGAGCCACAGAGGCGACAACGGGGGAAATAAGTGGACTGCCAGTCCACATGCCGGGCAATCATAGCTGGGAACGACGCCGAGGTGAGGGCGGTTCATCTCTGGATAAGAGCACTGGCAGAGGCGTCTGGACCGCCGGAGGAGCAAGGAAAGGAACAAGCTATGTTCAACATTGAGACAAAATGGGACGAGCAGGCCCTAGGCGTGCTAAGTATCAATATGCGGTAAAAACAATGCAAGTGCGCGAGTAGGAGGGTCAGGGAGGGAAAGGAGACACACTGGGGAATAAACGGGGGCACGCGGCATCGCAGGGCGGGGGCGAACGGAAGTAACGACCTCCAAGGAAGACAAACCCAGACAGGGGAACCGGCGGGCCGGGCTACAAAGCGATGGAGGGGTAAGACAAGGCCCGAGCGGAGCGGGGGTAAAAAACCGGGACAGAGGGTCGGACAGGCGGCTCTGGGAATCCACGGGTAGGGCGGACTGTACTAAGTCTTACGGTAGCAGGGCTGTCACGAACTGGTGAAGGATGAGGGACATGGGACGCTGCGCGGGGAACGAAAATTACTCGAGAGCGGAAACGCGACAAGACCGCGGCGGGACCAAAAAGACCGCCCAGGAAAAACGACGGAGAAGATCCCGACCTAGAACCGACCGAAAGACCCATAGGGGCAGTGGCATGGTGGCAAGTCAATACGGGAAGTCAGGGGCTGGAGTTGTGGAGGGCGGTGAGAACATCGAGGTGTGGAGGGCAAGAAGGATAGAGCGAGAGAACGGCAGGGAAGGATTAAGCGAGGAGTAAGTATCGAGGAGGAAGAAGCGCAAAGAGGGCGAGGCGAGGGCGGGGGTGATTGAGGACACGACGGCCGAGAGATCCGGACGTGGCGTGATGGGCCCGGTAAGGGGCTAAGCAAGAGAGCAGTAACGGAACGGGGAGGGAAACGTGAGGGATGGGAGTGCAGTCGTGGAAATTTAGCATAAATATCTGTTACGGAACGTGAGAGCACTTAGCTAAGAATGGAGTGTACAGGGGAACGAGGGCGAGAGAGTTGAGAGGGAGGGACACGATAAACGGACAAAAAGCGGGCGCAGTGTACGTCCGTGAGATGAGGATGATCGCCACAAGAGGGGAGCGGGGGTGGGGGAGGGAATCGGGGAGGGGGGGAGGGGGCACAACATCAGGGGGACTAGGTTTGTATCCAGATGGGGGCGTCTATGGTTGTAGGAGGAACGATAGGACGCTGTGGGGGGGCCGAAACAAAGCGAAAGGAACAATCGAGACAACAAGGAGCAGGGGTTGACGCACTACTGTGCGGAAAGGTACGGACCGGAGAGAGGTTCAAAGACAACTCAACCCAGATCGGTGGGGAAGACCAAATAAAGCAGGGGAGAAGGCGCAGGCAAGGAAAGGGGAGAAAGAGCGAAAGAAGTAATGGAACAAGGAACGAAGGGAAATTCGTAGGACTGAGAACGTAGGGAAAGGGGTCGGACGACGAATTAAACAGGGGAGGCAAGAGGTCAAGAACGGGATTGCAAAACGAGAGGTTGTGTAAGTAGAAATACGAGAAGAATATGTCAGATGCCGAAATAGAGACTAGAGACTAACGTATGCTAGGGCGGGCGACAGAAGGTAGAATGAGGAAAGGACAAGAGAAAGCAAGAAGGGAGATGGAAGGAAGTCAGAGGCGAAAAGCAAAGGGGACGGAAAAGAAAAAACCAAAATAAGGCGAGGGGATACACAGGGGGAGATGACAAAGAGGAGAGGCAGAGGACAGAGGGGACGAAGAGGAGCCCGGGAAGAGCACGAGTGGCAGAAAGAGCAAGAGGAAGAGACACTGGAAGGGGAGGCCTGACGCCGAGGGGCGAGGGGGACAGCCACAAACGGACGGAAAAAGGGAAACGGCATGGGTGATCAAACAAGTAGTACATCGAGGACGGCACAATAGGGATGGGAGCCAACAAAACAGCCTAATAAATGAGAGACGGGGAGAACAAACAACTACAAGAGAGGAGAAAAAGACGAGAGAAGGGTAGGAAAAAAGAGAGCGACGGGAGGGTGAAATGGAAGGGATCAAGTGGGAAAAGAAGATGCCGGACGCGCAACAAGGAAGGGGAGGGAGGAGGAGCACTGAGGAGAGCAGTCGGCCGAGAGAGGCAGATCGAGGGAGGAGGTCCGGACGAGTGACAGGGCGAACTAAGGCAGAGGACCACGAGCAGAGGGTACAAGAAAAAAGCAAAAACCAAGAGAAGGGGAAGGGGGGGGGGAGGAAATACAAAATATAGAGAATAAGCAAAACTGTATCATAAAGCAAAGCATTAACTAGCGTATGAGTATTATAATAGAACAATTCTGGAGAGAAAACCAAAGCGGCAATACTGAACTCAATAAGCAGTAACAGACCACTCAAAAAAACAAGACATCTTAAACATACAGCTACTATAAAAACTCAATTTCTACAAAAATTGTAATTGTGAGGCTTTTTCATCCGACACTCTATGGTAAAAGAACGGCTTTTAGAATAAAAGATATTTAGCTCCGTTCCATGCATAACCACTATGGCTAGTGAGGGCTGATACCTCTAAATAGAAGTTAATAAAAACGGAGAACCTTTTTAGACTTTTATACAAACTCAGAAATCTTAATAAAAATATCAATATCCCGCCATATGCACCGTATATGAGGAGAGTTTCAGACAAGCTTACTGTCTGAAATTTGTTCGTAAATAGACAACTCTGTATGAATTAAATTAAATTGTTCACGAAATAAAATCAAGAAAAGTTAAAATTATAATAACCCTAAAAAAAAAATTAAAACTAATGCTTTAAAGGTACAATAAAATTAAAAAAAAGAAGACGGCACGCCGGGCCCTCCAATGTACCATCAAAAGAAAATCATCCTCCCCACACCTAAACACAGATGTAACACAAGACACGCGCACAAAAAAAATGCGACAAAAAAAGAAGGGGGAAGAAGCCAAAGGTAACCACCGCCCCACAAAGACAACCAAAATAAAGTCACCCCGAAAACCAGTACAATAAAACAGAACCGAGAGCAGCAGTTGGTACACCACAAGGAGTGCGCACAGGTGGAAACGCTAAGTAAGAACCATATGATACAAAAAGAAATCTCTTCGCATGTGAGTGAGTATCAAGTGTAATAGGATATATATGTCACAATCAGTATATAATGTTCATCCCCCTACACCAAGGCATTTTTCAGGGATAGAAAAACTCACAATGCTCGTTCATAAAGCCGCGTAAGATTCACTAATCAAACCAAAAAACCATGGGAGATCATTAATTATAACTCTGGATCGAATGCATAACAGATGGGGGTGTGGTCACCTAAATGCCAAGTTCTCCTTGAAAATCTTCAACGTATGAATCTAAATTCAAGGGATATTTTTTATTCAATTTTCTAGTGTACTTATTGATAATAACACACTGTGAAGTTAATCTAGTTAATAAACTATACAGGGGAATTATTTTCTCATTTTGCGTATGTAATACTATAAGGCGATTCAAACTGTATCACACAAACTGTATACAGTAAAACAGGCTACAAGATCATTCACAAAACAGGGAGAGGTTGATTAGCAAAAGTATATCTATACTGCTCACACGAAAAATGTACTTTGATGAGACGAACAGAGCCGCAGTGTACATGAGGCCATTAATACCCTGTCAAGAAATGTATATATCGAGATACCAAAAAAATTGGCTTACCGATAGTATTAACCGACCGTTAAACGAATCGTCATATTATGCATTTATACATCATAGTCTAGTGATCTCATTCTCGAAAAATTATGTAAAATATACATTAACTTACTGTTAGTATAATATTAACCAACAAAAAGCGTCCGGCTCATTGACGTCTTGATCACGAATATATATATAGATCTAAATGACCACCCTCATAACTATAATTAAAATACACAAGGGGGGAATCTCGAAACGCGAGATCCTCTACCTGAAATTTAATCCAACTGGTTTTTTTCTAATTCTTCGGATGGCACATTATCATCGGGCCGGACAAAAGTAGCTGTGAGGCGTAAGCAGCCTATGTTTCAATTCTATGTTTATGCTGTCAAATTGTGGACCAACCGATGTATATTTAAATAAATATCTGACCATTTCTTCACTCCAGCATTTATGCTGACGACAAGTCTTGTCCATGTGTAACAGGACAGGAGAGAAAATGCAACGGACCAGAACCACGGGGATTCGGATGACCCGGAGCCACCTGCATCTCTAGTCAGGGTGGCACACTACAAACTGAAGCTATACTAGGCCACACGGAGATCAGAACCCGGGCTGAACCGCTACACTCCTCCTCTAAATTTAGTCTTCGTATACCCCGACGAAACACCACAACGCCCCGAGGCCTTATTTTATTTCACCTGGCAGACTTTACACCTGCATGCCAGGTTGAGTCCACGGCACAAAATGTAGAACAGGAAAGGGAGAAAATGCAACGGACCAGACGGGATTCGAACCGGGCCCCTGACCTAGCAGTGCTCTACCAAACTCGAGCTAATTCCTATGGCCACCGGAGCACTAACGACCCGGCTGACCCCGCCCTACCGTTGCCTATAGCGAACGGAAGTGAAATTTCACTAACGCATTATTCTCCCAAATTGGTGGCAATAGGAGTTATAATCAAACTTATGTAGTACAGAGTAATTTAAAACATAATGCGACAGGTGTTCAGAGAAAATGTGTTCATCGGATCATAATAGGGAAGAAAAGACCTCAACTCATAGAAAAACCAGATTCCGCGCAAGTGGGGTGAAAAAAAGTTGGCCTTGGGGGCAGCGATAGGCCGATCTAACAGGTAAGAGTCGACGGGGAGACCTAAGAGAGCGCAGACCGGGCCAGTGGCGCCACCAGGAAGAGAAAGCGGCAGCAAACGCGGCGCGGGGGCCCCGCACCGGGGTGGGGAGAAAGAAAAACGCTACGAGGCGCGGGCAGAAGCCAGGACAGAGAGACATAAGGAAACAAAGATCAGGACGTAAAGTGCAGTCGGAGGAGCCCGCCGCTCAGTCACCAAAAGGAAGGCGAGGGAGGGTCGAAGGCGGGAGGCGGCCGGAAAGGAGGAAGGCAGGCAGCAATGGGAAGCCGGAAACGGCAGAGGGGGGAAAAACACTGGAAGAAAAGACAGGCAGAGAAACGCAGGGACAGGACAAACAGACAAATAAAGCGCGGCCCGGGATAGCCAAGACGCAAAGGACGAAAAAGAGAAATGCAGGAAAAAATAACGAGAGGGAACGGCAAGAGCACAGACAAGCGAGAGGCATTCAAGGGCGAAAACGGGACGGCCAGAAACGAACAGAAAGGCAAGAAGGGGAGCACCCAGGGAGAAGGAGCACGGGCGCAGCTACAGGCGGCAGCTCGCTGCACAAGACACACAAGAAAGCAGAGCAAAGGACAACAAAGAGGACAAAACGCAGGCAGAGGGACAGGGCGAGGGACAAGACGAGCACCACGAGAAAAAACCGAGGCGGGCCAGTATCGATGCAGACGAAGAAAGGCAAGAGAGCGAAGAAGACAAGCAAGACAAGCACAATGAGCGCAGACCAGACGGGACAGAGCCGGGACAACAGAACCGCGACCAACAACCCCAAAAAACAGAAGAGCGCGATGGGGGCAGCAAGAAAGACGGAAAGCACGACAGGCGGAGGGAGTAAGAGAGGGTGAACAACCGGGATGGAAACATAAGAAGGCAGCAACAAGGTCAGGAGCGACGGGGGAGCCACCCCCCAAAGACACACACCAACGCCAACGTCTCAAGCAAGAGAACCCGCCAGAGAGGAACGGCCAAAAAGCCCAAAACACACCAGAACATGTACAGCAACAACAGAGAAGAGCAGGCAGAGCGGACAGTCAAACCGGAACCAAAGGAAGGACAACGCCATTGACAAACACCAAGAACCACGGCTACCAACAAAGGAACACCAAAGCAAACAGAACGCGCGGGAGCCTTATTACAAGACGAGCGAGCGAAGCACCCAAGGCACAGCAGCCACCAACCGCAACCCCACACAAAGAACAAAAAGTAGACAACCACAAAACAAATCAAAAACCAGCGGCAACCACGGAGAGCCCAAAAGAGAGAACCAAACAAAACCACCAGCACAGGCGGAGAACTAGGGAACGCGCAAGAACCGACAGAGAGCGCAATAGCAACACCAGAACACCAGTCAACAACAGGCAAAAGCTGACCCCAAAAGAAAAACACAGAACGGCAAACCACAGCGGGCCAGAACAAACGAACAGAACACCCAAAACAGCAGACGAAACATACACATAGAGAGGTCACCATCTAAGGAGACCAAGAGGAAACGTTCCCACGAGGAGCAGACAAAAAGAGACCAACGAGAAAAACGAAAGACAAGAAAAGCATCGCAGACCACGGCTCAGCCAAAAACAACAAACCAGCACCTGGCAACACGCAACAAGACAGACAACGGAAGAAAGGGAAACGAGCGCAAAAAAAAACAACATACGAAAAAATGCCAATGCACAAAATATTATAAACACTCAAACAACGAAACTAAACGCAAAATAAAGAAGAAAGCAGTACCTATAACAGACTATACAAATAAAACAACAAAAACCCGGTCCAAGAACAGACAGACATATATCTTCTGATTCTAAATAAAATAAGCAGTACCATCCCCCTAGCAAATTAAAACCACCCATATCTCACCACACGAACAAAACAAAACAGCAGTACATATAATCATATAAAAAGACCAGGCTTACAAAGATTTTCAAACATGTCAACAAACGTATTCAAGTGATCACAAAGACAACCCAGAACTAAACTCTACTGCTCTCACTAGAGGAGAGAAGACACGGTACTGCACTCTAAGATAACACCGGAGCTCACTCTAACTTGAGACTTATTTACTCAAACCACAATAAACAAATACAATCGAGAGTACGATCTAGCCTTACATAAAGGACCTAAGAAGTTACCACGTCACAAGGAACACAGAGCAACTAAGTATACCAATATTATGACAAACATATTGCAAGCACACAATTTAAACTAAAATTTATTTTGCATAGTTTGTCGGCCGAGGAGAGGGGAGAAAGAGATGTTCATCCCCATCATTCACCGGCACTAACAATGAAAAAATAAAAAAGATTTAGGTTCGTATGGGAACTGAAGAGTTGACATTAAACAGTTAACTAGTGTATACTCTCTTAACATCTCTCTGCTTCTCTCCGCTCCCGTCTGCATCATCTCTCATTCACTCCCTCTCTCATCTCTCTCGGTCTCTCTACTCTCTACCCTCTCTCTCTCTCTCTCTCTCCATAACAAACAGCGGAGGTGAATCACCAAAAAAAGGCACAAAGACGGTAAACGACAACGAACCAACGGCCACACGATAACAGACTTATTTGAATGCGTAAGATGGAGAAGATTCTTCAAAAATTTCCACCAAGCCCTCAAAGACCCTTTATGGCAAGCCCATAATCTTACCTGGCGAATGAGAAACACGAATCCGGCCAGCGGGGCAATCAGTGTCTCACAAAAACACATCTTGTTTTTACAAGAACTCATAACAGCGACCGCAAACAACACAAGAAAATAAAAATAAAATCCTGCTGCGACATTTTGTCCCAATCTGGACGAAGAGTTCAATTATGACAACTACACACAATTAACGATTAGTTAGATAAACAACGCATAGATAGAGCTACTCGTACAAAATCAAACGTATTATATACAGTATAATGAACATGAAGTAATCGTACATGTAAATAATACATCACCACACAAAAACAAAAACACAAAAAAAAAATTGAACCCAAAACGCATGGCACACCCAGGGCCAACGTGAGATTAAGGGATTCAAGTGCCATATAAGCGCGAAGTGATCCTATGTTCAATCCTCTCACACCCGTCCGTGTCGCCCGCTATTGTGCTTGACTCAGAGTGCATTGAGGATAATGCGGTAAATCAATAATCAAGTGAATAGAAATAACGCACTTTAAAAAGGTCTGCGACTAAAAAACAACGTAAGACAGCATTATATGACTCTCCCAAAAGAAAGAGAGACTGTATCATAGTAGGGGCCAAATTATCATGTGTACTATTTTCGCATGACCTTATCCCAAGACAAAATCTAGGTTACATTTCAGAAATAGTTTCAGGTTGTATCCCTCCCACATACTATGACTTACGTACAGAATATGAGCGTATTTGGAACAATATCATCATGTTTGTCTACCTCACTCAATTTACATAATAGCATAAACTTTTAGCGGCTTTTCCAGTACTTTCAGTAACTATAGAATTTAGTATAGTATCACATTGAGGAATATTAATACGCTTCCAATCTGTACTTAAAGTTACATATCTTTGAACTCCGCTTTCACGTCAGCGATTCACTATGAGTGGCATCCAAAGGATCTGACCTAGGTGCACAGAAGGTTTGAAGTTAAGAGATTTAACTGACAGTAACACTTCTGAGTTAGCCTGAGATATAAAATAGTCATTAATGCATGAAGTTCATGGGAAGTTAACTGCCCGGTCTAACTGCCAGTATAAACAGTTAACACTCAGCCTTCCAGTAAGCACAGCACTAGCGGTCCACATGGTTAATCAGATAGTAATTTAGTGCCATACAAATGAATTCCACGAATATCGAAACCGAGAAAAGTAGATCGTAGGGCTGGTCTGAAAGTCGCTCATACGTCAAACTACTCAGCGTTTGCTAAGAGACAATATATAAGGCGAACTTATATGGAGCGAGATACTTGATATATATTAAATTGTAGCCCTCACATATTCCGGTTTGGGAATCTTGCTATCCATAATAGGAACCAACACACAATGATTTTATTACTCAAGATAGGTATTTGAGAAATATAATTGTTATCTTTCCAAAGGGAAGTAGCGGATTATCTTTCAAAGTCAAGTAGACACGACTATTCCCTGTAACCAAAAACATTGGACATACGGTAAATCGCTGTCCGAACGTTTGTTTGTGACAAGTCTATGTATCAAAGTAGCAGGAGGGATATTTGCTGATCCGAGACGCATGGACCAAAATTCACGTCAATATATAATGCAAAGAAAAAACCCTACAAATCCGATTCTGACAGTCATACAACAGCACGACAAGGGAAAAAAAACTCACACTTACCTCTGAAGTGACACCTTGTTTATACACAAGTAACTTGGCTCAACAGATAAATCATTGTGTTATATGATTTTACCAATGATATCCACACAACACACAAACGAGGATGATGGATTATGGAAAATAATGTCTATGCGAGAAAAAAACTCGCAAGGCCTAATTGGTTTAACTCCTAGGCGATAACCTCCACGTATCACTTATGAATATCCAATTTATACAAATTTACTCCATATCGTACTAAATGCGTACATAGCCCAGTCGTGGTCCCTGACACAACGTCGCACATAGCATCACCATATCAAACCAAAAAGCACCTAATACATCACCCATGAATCAGTATCCAAAAACAGTGGATACAACAGGGAAGGACAGCGAAGAATCCTAAACAGCATATACACATTCTCTTTTTGCTTACCGATGTATTACTTCTACCATCATGTCCACGGCAATCAATCTCCCATGATAGTAAGACACATGGATGAGCAATTTTCTTATAATGACATGAACAAAAATCAACAAGAAGATATGGATGAGTTAAAATAATCAAGCCGATAGCCAAACAGAGAGTTACACTATGAAAAAAACTTCATCATAAGGAAGTTCGGCGTGTACTAGAAGCTAAAAAATAACTAGTTCCTATAATCGATTTTCATAAGAAGGTATTTCATAAAGGTGTTTATTATGGAATACAAGACAAGTTTATGATGCAACGCAACACATGTTATAAAATATATATATAAGAGCGACGAATTTGGCACAGAGCTAACCATACAATACAATCCAGGCGACTTTGGATGCAGAAGTTTTGCGAGAAATTGATCTCAAAAAGGTTCGATGTTACAAAGCAGTTACAAGACTCATTATAAACTGGCTGTTAGCTACTTCAAGCTCATAACAAAACAATATTCACCGAAAACGTGGCCGCACAAAACTACCAGCAAATCTCACACAAATGGGGGAATGCGGGCCATTTTGAATAAAAAAACGACGTTTATTAGCCCAACATAATGATAAAAAAAAAATCAACTTAATTAATTGATGGTTACAAAAAAGGAATATTAATTTTATCAGTTAAAGAAAACGGACACAAAACAACTGATATGCTAATAATCAAACGAATTGCATAACTTTCACAATTCAAAAAATCAATTTGAGACACGAAAAACAATTCATTTTCAATGCGCAGCACAATCATATATGAGAAAATCCTTGCCTCATAAGTATACTCAAAATACTTATTTATCTAAAAACTGCTCAACTAATATTGATACATAAACAGGCGTAAAGATATCCATCATTAGGTCATGGTTAGAAATAAACACAACTCGCTTGAAACAACTTATCTAAAACGAACATGCATCAAGTCTACAGCTATAAATTATGGTACGTGCTTCAACCATTTCACATTTCCAAGAAAAGCACAACCACTTATTGTTCTATCGTCATTGATTATTAGTCCAACTAAAAACAACTAACCTGGACTAAGGCGACAAATGGCACGGTGTGATCGGCTCATCTACTATGTTTGTTCCAGCACGAGGGTCTCTTCAGCGAGCAATATGACGAACCCACACGTTCTCCCTCTAGTATTGAAAGACGTCCAATTCAAAGGTAGAGAGTCACAGAAAACCCGTGTCACTTAGTAGCTCTTATAGATACACTAACTCAAGTCTCCATAGTGAAGAACAACCACCTGTCCGTGGTTCTGAGGGAGAGGAAGGCGGGGGAAACCAACCAAACACCCACGAGGCCAAAATGTAACCTGATGCAATCCTAGGTCCGGCTTCAACACATTACAAAGCCAACTCTCAAGAGTTTTACGATAAAATACGTGTATACTCTACTTGGCACAGTTATAACTACTC
>CAJDSM010131154.1:0-11540 GCA_903981925.1 Ostrea lurida | reverse complement strand
GGATCATCCTTAAATTCTTGAAATTTGGGTAAAAATTCCAAGGTCAAGACCATAAGGTCAATCATCATTTCCACAAAGAATCTTACACAAAACATGGAAGCCCTACCTTAAATAGTTCAGGAGATATTGAATAGGTCAGATTGGTCCAACTCAAATGTCAAAGTCAGAAACTTTGATACCCAAAGAAAGGTCACAAAATAACACACTGCTTCAAGTGTCCCAGGAGCTAGCTAGCCCTCAACTGATGGTGCAAATTGATAATTTAACATTCATAAGAGCATCCAACTGATTGCACAAATGAAAACACACAACTNGAGCATTCAACTGATTGCACAAATGAAAACACACAACTTAGTGAAGGTGTTGATAAGAAAATTAAACTGTAATGTCTTCTATAAACAGACTTTGGATTGAGTTTCTAAATTCTTAATTTTCAATTTTTTGGTTTGCCTCTTACCTTACATGTGACAATTCTCAAACTTATCATCTCAAAGAAGTTTCCAATGATGATGCCAACAACTTCACATGATTCCTGTTTCATCATGTTCATATTTTTTCTTTCCTTCTTAGTGATTTTTGAAGATGCATTGCATTTTCTTTAAATAATTCTCATGTACATCTGTATTCTGCGCCCTTACCTAAATATATCATGACTTTCCTAATCTCATTCCCAGGTGTACCCTGAGACCTTGAGAGCCCCTCACATTTTGAAATTCTGGTAGAGGCCTATATGCTCATTCTAGAGACTTACATATGCTCATTATAACTGTGTGCTGTGTTTGTTTGCAAAATGTCAAGAAGGATACAATTTACAAGCTCTAAAGTAATTTGGTATATGATCAGATCTATATAAAACCATCCTGAGACTCGAACTTCTGACCCTGGCATCATGGATACACCTTGTTGTCAGAGGCTTTTATGCTCATTATAACTATATATAAATGTGCATTGTGCACCAAGTTTATCTGTACATTTGCATATAAGTATAGTACACTTTCAAACTCCGCAACATTTTTTGAGGTAATACGGCAATACTCTTGTCCCTTTATCAAAAAGAGACTGAATATTAGATTGATAGTAAACATTTGATTTACTATCATCAAAACTTTATAAACAAAAACTTTGATACCTACATGTAGTTAACAACAGTAAATGCTTCTTCTGTAGAACTTTGTAATTAAAATTCAGGGTGAAATTTATCTTACCTATATCTTACCTATATCTATTAAATTCTCTAATTCTCTTCTTTTACTTCTTCTTTCAGCAAGTTTACTTTCAAGGCAATTCTTTTCTGCAATACATTCAACATGTATAGAAATAATTACATCACTGTTTGTTAATTGTGTGATATTCTCCAAGATTTTGACAATTTCAAACATAAACAGCATCCATATGATACATTGGATATACAGTAAAATACCTGTATCTCGAACATGGTATATCTCGAATACCCCGCTTATGTTGAAGTCGACGGCTGCTCCTGGCCGTTTTTCTCTATATAAATGATTTTAAAAACTCCTGATATCTCAATCACATTTATCTCGAAAATTACACTTACATGTATGTCGAAGTATTTTCAAGGTTCCATGCCCTATTTCACTTGCTTTATCTCGAAGTGTAGAAAATTTTCCGGTTTGCTTACCATACCTGGCCTACTCGAATCACGCATTTATGCCCACGGCTGCAGAAGCTAATGATAATTGTCGACCAGTAGTCCAAGCTCGCCTTTTCCAGGTAGACCTAGGTTGCGATAATTAGTTTAACAGCTTGGGTACCGGTACTCGGTGATTTTTTTAAAGTCGGCCGCAAATTACCAAATAAAATGCTGATTAATAAAAAATCTAAAATTAAAAAAAAAAAAAAAAAAAATGTTGAAGATCGAATTAGGATATCTCGAACCCCTGGATATCTCGAAGATTTTTCGAAGTCCCTCGGACTTCGAGATAGAGGTATTTTACTGTAAATCTAAAGTAAATGCTATTACATGTGATGACTACCCTTATCAGTAACAGTTACATACAGGTCATTAATAGTGGACATACATGTAACTTTCAGAGGCATGGTAAATTTTCTTGCTATACACCCTAAACAAACAAAAAATGACCAATGCCACACCAACTAACTCAATAATTTCCTATAACTATAGAATATCTCTCAAAATATTCCAATCCATCATGAGAAATCATGTTTCTGTACTTTAATTGATATTACTAAAGAAACATGATTTTAATAAACTTATAATTTTTGCATTATTAATATTATCATTATATTATGATTTAAGTTGAAATGGTATCAAAAATAATAATAGTAGGTAAAGAGAGCTCTCTTTAGAGCTAATGTATTATGTTTCAACAGTATTTAATACATGTCCAACTTTAAAATAATTATTTGATTTGATACTGTACAAATCAAATATGACTAATATATTGTAACAGGAAGGGAGACATCTTCGCAAGCCAAGTGTCCGATTCGCTTACTGTCATCTCCCCCTTGGCAGATTTAGTCGAGTTTTAAGCCTTCAAATATATTGTGCTTTGACGTTCCAAGCGAACTTCAATCAAATTGCACCATTCCAAACCTGTTCGGTTTGAGTGAAGTCTAGCTCCTTGGTGCCTTGCTAACATGTTAAGGTTGCTTCGGTCTCACTGCGTAGACCAGACACAAGCCCACGTTCTTCTAACGCAGCCTTTCCAATCAATAGATTCTAGAAGTTACTCATTACTCGTATACCCAATTATTCCTCCTTTCTATACGGATCTATCATAATTATGAGACACGTAATTCCGACGAGTTTCCCTTCGATCTAGTACTAGAAATCCTTCGCACTGAGGATGTCGTACCATGAACTAGCATATGTAACTACTCGTGGAAGGTGCTGAGATTTAAGAGAATAGAATACAAGTTACGGAAGAGTAGTCTAGCATTGCATTACATAAAAACCAAAGTAGAATCGTTTAAGATCAGAAAGGCCAAGTTTTAATACGCATTTACGCCTGAAAAGATATTTTAGGTGATATAAGCTCCGCACAAAGTATGACACCTAACATAAAAAAAAACTCATGTCACTCGAGTTTTCCGTCAAGGAGCGATAATCGCATGTGTCATTTATTGATGGCATTCAGTCACGACTAAAATCTGCCAAGGGGGAGAGTATAACAGTAAGCGAATCGGACACTTGGCTTGCGAAGATGGAGGAGAAAGATGCAGATGGATCAACCGGTGATTCGAACCTGGCCCTGACCTCTGCGTCAGGTGCGTCTACCAACTGAGTTATATCTGCCACCAGAGATCGAAGACCAGCTGACCACTACACTCCTCGCCTCCTAAATTGTCTTCGTCCACGTTTCTTCCCCAGGTTCTTTGCCCATCGGCCAGGACATTTCACAGCGTCTGCACATTACAGGGTTGTCAGTTTGGACCAAATGAACAGGGAGAAACTGGCAACGGCACCAGACTGGATTCGAACCCTGGCCCCCAAAGATTTAGTCATGTGCGTCTACCAACTGAGCTATCTGGCCACGGAGATCGAACCCGGCTGACACTGCCACAAGATATTCTCTTGTGTACCTGTTCTTTCGAAATTAAGGTATTTAACCTCCATACTCACACCCATTATAAAAAAGGAAAAAAAACTTTTAGACACAATCTTACTGTGCACGGCATTAAAACATAAGGCCCAGTTTCAAAGGTACGTCACTCAGCACTGCTGAATTTTAAAACGTTCCTAGTGGGGCTGATTCTTAAATTATACATAATTAAGCAATTAGTACCAAGATTTACAAGTTATGTTTATTTTTTGGTTTTTATGATTTTAAATTCATCTTCCAACTCTTGGCAATTCAACCAACTCTCAACTTTTCCAGTTTATAAATTACATTATATGGCCCTAAATAGTGAAGTGATCGAAAATAATAAATCGATATAGTACTGACTTAAAATTATTAGTGGTAAATACGAACTTTTATTTTAAATATGGTATCTCAGGAAATAAGTGCGGCAGATGCAGTGAGTTATCACTTCATATGGGGTAACTTTCTCGTTACAAATGCTTCTTGAAACTAGTGCGAAATTGAAACTACGCCACGATCAGACATCCCGTCGCCCTTTTGCATGTATTTCTTTTTCTTTATGCTGTGCCAACATATACTAGAAGTATGCATTTTCTGCAAATTCTGACTTATCAGTCCATCCATTCTCTGAATTCTTAAATTCCTACTCCTCGCTCAGTTATCTTTCAGTCTGAATCATCTCAGACGACTTGCGCAATCTCTAGACTCAAGCGAAGGACACTTCGTGCACGCCAGACTAAAGAGACACCTCCACCACCTCTCTTTTCTCTTTCCTTTTTGTAAACTACGTACAATCTATTGATCATACTCAGTCCCTAATGCTTTGTCATTTCGATGTGAAGCAATGGGAGCAGGAGAGCATCATCACAGCTTGCATTAAAAAAAAGCAATGACTGGCCTTTAATGTAATAAAAATGTGGAATCCTCTCTTTGAAGTCAACTCCTGATATATACAATTCCAACCATCGTTTGGTCATTTACACATCGTTGTAAGTAACATCATTAAGTAGTACTCATAATCAATATTGGACCATACCAAGAGTTGTGGGATAGACTTAGCCTACAATGAATGAGATTCGACTCAATACAGCTCCAGTTTCATTCTTGCTTACCGATTACATTACTACACAATCTGAACAATAGTACACGACAAATGAAAGAATAGAAATGTAAATTATCCAATAGAAGAATACTACAACTTTATCAAATATATTACATGTTTATAGTTAGAATGAGACAACATGTATCAATAGTGTTGTATACAACAGAACAACTTAATCAAGGAATCTGATATAATGCATTTGACCATTAATAGCCAATATTGTTCATACAAAGTGAATAATGTATTCAAGTCTTACATTGTATATTAAGGGGACTCACTGACATATGCTCAACATGGTTCACATGATTCAAATTTGTCACTTATCAATGAGTCTAAGTTGCATGTGTTTAATAGCATGGTACTGGGTAAGTTGTGGGGGAGATGACTTGACGTTATCAGTGTCTACTACTATGGGTACATAAATATTATATAAAGATACAGTTTCATTCTGCCGTCAGTATTCTAGATCTGCATGTAACTTCAGCTTATTTTCACATATGTGAGTCCGTATATTACTCAGCAAAAAACATTAATAACTTCATGGTTAATTTAAATAAATGCTATTGGCAAAAATAATCGAATTGGTTGATTGATCTTGAGCAAAAATACATTTGTTTTGATAAGATTACTTGACGAAAAACAAACTCTTTCATATACATTGATACATGTAGCGTTAGGTCATGTAGCTTGATCTTTTTCTTGAAGACATGACGTTGAAACGATTATTGTTGGTGTTTCAGCAGAGTACTCAAGATCATGTTTCGTCTAGATGATCCTAGAGTAGAGTTACATTACGCATCGAGGGGTTAGATATTCAGATTATAATGAAGTCCACCTAATCACATGCAGGATACTTTTGAGATGAAAGAGCCGTTCCTTATGCAAAAAAGGGACGTATTTAGTCACAATAAAAAAATTTGCGTCATTTTTTAGCTAATACTTTGTTTCATGACTATCTTATCACCGAGTTTATAAGTATTTGTATCGTCATTTGTTGGATTTAACACAGTGAGCATTACAGCACTTACAATTCTTCGCTATGTAATTACAAGGCTTAAGCCATGTTTTTGTTGTAACCGTTTTATATTTAATATATCCTAGTATACGTTTCGTTTTAACGCAGATTTTTTTTTTTCCAAATTATGTCATCGTATTTTCGCATTTCTTACTTGATTAAATTACATGTATATTTTTAGCTGTATTCAAATGTGAAAATGCAGTCATGGGAATATGATGTAGATTTTCAAAATGGAATTATATTTTTGAAAATACATAGGGTTGATCTTTATAAGAATGTAAAGAATAGTGTATTTGTTTAAAGGCTGCTAGTTAGTTCTTCGTTTGTGATTTGTGATTGTACGGGTTTATAAGGCGTCCAATTTTGTTTCGCCCGCATTCAAATTAAAATAATTATCCTCAAAAATTCCTTTATAATTGTGGTGGTATGTTTTATAATAAAGTTTAATCATAATGTTCGTAAGAATATATAAATAATATTGATTATGCACCTAGTGTATTGCGCAATTTATCTGTACAAGTATGTCTTCCAGTTATGCTCAAACAGAAATATTGGGTAAAATCACGAAACATGATAGAGTAAGTAATTACTTTATAAAAGTGAGATCGATATGTATAGTGGCCAAAGATTGGGTGAAAAACTTTCGAGATCAGATTGCTTTATGCACTAGTAGTGAGATATGCCTTTAATTTGGAGTATGAATTTTAATTTATTACACTGCAATGAAAACACGATTGAGTCTTCGATTATTAGTATCATTTGGTACGTTATACAAGTAAGCAAGCTGGCTTGTTCGGTAAGACCCTCGGTGGTACTAACAGTTCCACCAGCAGAGCCTCGACCCATGGCGGTCATAATATAAGATAGATATATTTTACGTGTTTTACCAATTTTATTGTACACAGATGCGCAATTTCGACAAGAAGCATACTGTATGTAGTATAATACATATGAAATATTTTTGTAGTTTTTTATAGTTTGAAGATAACGTGTTGTGGCATTTTGTACACGTTACTTTGTGTGAGCTTTTAGTCAGCGTAAAAAGAAAGTTATGGTTGTATCTTTTTATTTCGCCGTATGTTTTATGATTATTTATTTAAACTTTTAATCTGACTCTTAGAGATATTTGTAACAATCACTTGTAGATGATTCAATTTATAAGCAGAGCTACATTTAAAATGATAATTTTTGTTGTATTGTATTTAGGTGTTTATTTGATTGTTAGCAGCCCATCATAATGTACTTCGATTGAATAGAATTTCACCTCAGCCCACTTTCGTTTATTGTATCTCAGCATTATATTTGGAATTAAATTGCATATGTTTTTAAGTCTAACTTTAGAAAATTTGAAATATCAATCTGTATATGATCTACATTTCTCACTTGTTAATTATCACTTAACACGGGCTCTGTGTTGAGGACAAGAACGGGGGGGGGGGGGTGGGGTTCAGGAGGAGGGCAGCGTCTTTGATTTTTAGCTAAGGGGGGGTGGGGGTGGCCACTAAATCGTTTTTTGGCATAAGTGGTTTGTGCCCCCTCCCCACTTTTCTTTTACATAGTATGTCAGATGAGCGGATGCGAAGAGCATATTCAATTACTATTATATAGCAAGGTTCTCAGTTGTCAAACATTATCTTCTTGCATTGTACTATATAATCATATTCATCCGAATCCATGTTGATATTTTTTGATGACCGAAGATTAGGGTTAAGCTATTTTATGCATTGACTGCCATGTTATCCTCGTTATCCACGATGACAACGGTAATTATTCTTTTTTTTATTATTCATATTTCATTGATGATCCTTCAATTCATTATCATAAAACGTTAAAAGTCAAATAAAAGTTAAGAAAAATTTTTACAGCTTTCTCGACATCAATGGCGTCTATCGAACTATCGGACCTCTTGAAGTAAAAAGTCTGAATATCGGCGCGGATCTATTGAAATTATGAAATGGTCGCCGTTTATTTGATAGGAATCCGGTTGGAGTTGGATGCTTATGCCTCCATACTCTTTATGTTCCTACTTTTGCTCATATTGCTTTGCAATTTTTTTTTTAAGTTTGTGCCCCCCCCCCCTTTTTAATCCAGGTTTAATAATAGTTTTGATGCCTCCTTTCACTTTTTTTTTTATAGTGCACCAACCACCGCCACTGGAGTTACTTTACATACACTTCTTCATTTTTTTTAAAATTGCGTTAGCGTGTTCAGCAAAGACACACATACTAATAATGCTACGTTGGATAAAGTAAAACAGATAATGAAATTCATTCAGATTGAATGTGAAACATTAAAAACAACCGAAAAAAAACGATCTGAAAAGAGTTTTCAACAATAGGATTACGAAGATGAAACTTATAATATGTAGAGAACTCCATGAAGATTTGAAATGTGGTAAGTTGCTTAAAAAATCTCTATATTTTTCGTCCGATTGCCGTGGAGAATGTAAATTATTAAAGTTACACCTATTTGTATTTTTTTCTTAAAGAAAAGATATGTATTGACTTTAACAAATGACAATTTCCTTAATAGATGTATATACAGTTTCGTATTACCAAATAGAATAGTTGACTATCCAATTTTATATATCTGTCAATTCACATCGGGACCATAGCAATGGGAATATTGGATGTAATTCCAATACACCTGAGTTCCCCCCACCCCCCCCCCTTTTCTCTTGCTAAATGTCTTTAGTCAAAGAGATATGTGGAAATAAATTCTATTTACCTGTCTAATACTTTGTTTTCGACCATTTCCATTGACCGGCGAATAAAGATAGTTTTAAACAGTAAGACTTTAGATGACATTGGATGTATTTTTCCAGCATTCTTGTGGTACTAAAAAAAAGTAAGATCAGTGACACTATCCATAATTACTTTGAACAGCTAATCTTTTGTAAAAGTAAAAAATATTGAAGTAATGAAAACCAAGCATTGCATTATAATTTGAAAATGGAAGAAGATATGAAACATGCGTAATTCAATATTTCAAAGCTGGCTTCATTAACTAACAACTAATTGTCTATAGCGCACAAATGCAAGGTTTGGCGTTTCGACCGCCCCCCCCCTTCTAGTCCGCACAGGCGTTGGTGGTTTGTGCATACGGCTACTATTGAATGACTTAACATGCACGTGGTTCCACGATTTAATAAAGAAAAATAGTAACCAATTTATGTTGGGTAGCTTGTTATAAATGTACTTTTAAGTAGGACCATAATCTAAATACATTAAAACATGAAAGTTAATTCTGCAAAACAAATTTACAGGCACAATAATTACTGGTGTACATTGTAAAGCAAAGGCTTAGAAACTTGGCCCCACATTATTTTTGAGAATGTCGGTAGATTTCATAATTTATTACATGCGATGCGATTCACTCCTTCCCTTTTATGGAGTTGGTACGATGCTTGTACTGATGTAGAAATATAAGTTTGAAACGACGAACATGAAGCCCTTGATGAATGTGCATCAAAATAAAATTAAAATTCATCTCGTCCATAATACTATATATCGTAAAACCGAGGGTAACTCTTAAAAGGTTTTTAAAGGGTCCTTTTTTTTCTTTTTTTTTTTTTAAATTTTTTTTTTTTTTTACATTTTTACTAACCAAACACATCACACACAGCGTACTATACCCGCGCATTTATCCTTGGAAGTTTGTTAGCAAAATATTGATAAGATTGAAACTGACTAGATTACTTTCCATTAGATTTCCAATCCAATCCATTCCTTTCTAATACATCAATTTTCGTTATATTTGTTTTGTACTTTTTTTTTTCTAATTCCTAATATGTTTTCGAAATCAGTTGCTAAACTATACTAGCATTCTGACATAGAAGTTTTATATATTTCATTTGAATATAATTTTTGACAAGCAATTATTAAAGATTAATATTTCATCTTCCCTTGGAATGCTATGATAACTGTAGCATACGTCCATTACTAATGGTAAATATGCATGGCGAAAGTGAACCTCATATTTTTATATTAAGGAAGCGCACTCCCTCATGTATTAAGGAATCAACAGGTTGAAAAAAATGAGACCATAACCCCACCCCCCCCCCCCATTGTTCAAAACTAATGAGATGTACAATTAGTTAACCCACCCCAAAATCCTAAGTAATTCTTAAAGTTAACACACACCACCCCAAAAAGATGCTTATGCTGGATTTTGGTTTTGTTTTCACAGCAAGCTGCGAAACCTCTCCTTGTTCTCTCTCTCTCTCTTCTCTCTCATCTCTCTCTCATCTCTCTCTCTCTCTCTCTCTCTCTTCTCTCTCTCTCTTCTCTCTCTCTCTCCGGTTGCATGGTAACAACTGTGATCAAATATAGCTTGAAAGGGTAGCATGCTCGTACCCTAACTATATCTTGGAGTTATTCAGTACAAAATTTCAAACAAATGATATCTAATCCGGTGGTGCGTACGCTGTATGTATTTGTAGGCCTAAATGGCAATTTTTTTTTTAACAGCTTTTTAAACAGAATGGCTAATACATGATAGCTCGCTATATGTGAGAGAATGAAAGGAAGAATAAAATTATTTTTTATTCAACGTCAAGTTTTGATTTATGTGGCCGGAGATAGACAAAAAACGAGCTATCAACCCATTGTGACGGTTCAATTTCGAGAATCGTGGACGTCATATTATACAAAATTATAAATAGGTCCTAATAAGGCTGAGTGCATATATTAATTGACCAATGTCAGATTAAATGTGAATCAGCATTAATATTGACTGTATGCAATTTTAGTATCCGGCAATATGTTCAAATAACTGCATTTTTCACTGATTATAATGAAGGGTATCTCTTATTACGTGTGACACGCGAAGTAGATAGCCTACTCTACAAAGTGCAAAGAAAACACGAGATTATTTACATTTCCCTTTTTAACTGATGTTCATGAATTTAATATATTTCGATTGGCGTGCATAGAAGTATTCTTTCATGAAACATTTTTTAAAAGATTATGTAAACACATAAGTTACGACATGTATACTGACTGACGCGGCAGTGGCGTTGTTTAATTTTGCGGCTGCTGCAAATATGCCATAAAATGAACTTTAAATTGAGTAAATAACATCGTTCCTCTCAATATCACAAATCGTAATTTTTGCAGTGAAAAATGCTTACACTATGGTTTTACTGTGTGAAATTTTTTAAATTTGTGAGTATGCGGGACTATTCAAATCTGTTAAAGTAGTTAAAATATAGGGAATATTTCCGGAAATACGCGTTCCGTAGTATTTTGACTACGTCAATATCGTAGAATGTGTCACATTTTCAAAGTCTGTCGGTTATCTTTTGAATATGTTATTATCGATCATTATTTTGCAGTGGTAAGGATGTGAGTTCAAAAGAACTTCATTTTTTAAAAATTACGGGCCAAATATGATACCAAAGCGAAACTTAGCTCTTTATTCTTTTTCTGGTGAAGTGGAAACTGTGTTGTTTTTAATATTATATTTATACGTAACAAATACTAGTACAGTGCACATATTCAGATCTAAGGCTGATCTGTGGGGTGTTTTTCTCACATAGCATGTTAATATGGGTAACTTATATTTTTTTCTTTGAATCTGTTGAGTGGTTTGAGGGGTGCAAGGTAAGTGTGTCGAGAAACATTTCTGTTGCAAATATCAATTTGATTTGACAATGCTTGTGTAATATATAATATGCAGCACAGAATAAAGCATTTAAAAAAGAAAAAAAATACATTGTAGTTTCTAGTGTTTGCTCACATCTCATTTTGTAACAATTTAAACATGGTATTTCTGTGAAAGCCATCAATATTTAATAAAACAGGCCGAGCTTGTTTACATAGTAAAAAGAATTGTAAGTGCTGTATCTTCA
>CAJDSM010131142.1:0-11447 GCA_903981925.1 Ostrea lurida | reverse complement strand
CCAGTGAAAGGGATGCCAAAAGGATTATACTATGAAATATGAACAAGAGGCCCACAGGCGCTTAACGGTCACCTGAATATCATTAGCCCACCACAGCAGGGAGTCTCATATGTTGCATTTTAAGTCTTTATATGGAGTCTTTTGTTCACATGTTAACATGTTATATAATCTTTCAAAATATGCATATGGATTCCTATTGCATATGGACAAGAAAGATTACATTTTCAATCTCACAAAGGGTGTTTTAACCATTCAAAGAATTTTAAATTTGAAAAACCATTATTGCTGCTTTAATGTCCAGGAAAGTTTGACCCAAATTATCGATAGAGAACATCTTTGACCCATGGGTAGTTCAATGTATGCTATTGGTGTGACTCTAGGTAGAAATAATAATGCGAAGAGCCCGGGATCCATAATGCTACTTTGATGTCCAGTGCACTTGACTTTTTGGACCAAATTCGATAAAAGAACATCTTCGTCTCCTGAGTAGTATATGCATGATTTGTGACTCTAGGTTAGAGATAAATGCTCGAGAACCCGAAACCATATGCTACTGTGATGTGGAGTGCACTTTGACATTGACCTTTGGGACCCCAAATTCAAAAGGGACAATATTCTCTGGGGAGTAGTCCATATGTATGATAATTGGTGGACTTAGATAAATGGATCAATTGCCGCGAGTCCCAGAAGGCATATCGCTTCTTTTGATTGTCCAGTTGTTGCTTGACCTTTGACCCAAATCCAATAGGAAACATCATTGTCCCATGGGTAGACCATATGCATGATATTTTGGTGACTCTAGGTAGAAAGTGCTAACACTAAAAAGCTTAGAAAACATTCTGTCTACAGACGCAAAGATGGTTTCATATTAAATTTGAAAGAAATTGGAATGGTGGTTATCAAGAAGAAAACTAAAAATGTTCAATTGTTAAAAGACATGCATGCGGACGACGACCAATTGCAATAAGCACCTAAAAATTTCGTCACTTACCATTCAAAAGTTATTGGGCCAATGTAAAGTTACCTGCTGCTTTCAGGTTTTGAGTGATCAGGTGAGTTGGTCGTCTGCTTTTTCCTGGTCAAGCGGTCCGCTGTGGCTGGTCGTGAAGGTGTCATAGCCGTGTTACACACAACCACTACGGTGTCAAATGCATCAGGATCTGAACCACGCCCCCTCCCGTGATTTTATAGCGCAAGCGAGTTAGTAGTACTCGGGTATCGCTTGGTGGGATTCAATTTTGTATGTCCATTTAGATGAATCATTGTTTATCAAAGAATGACATGTCTGATATGACAAAGAACAACTCGACTTTCTATTAGTTATGTTGATCTTTGTTGGTAATACTTATAATGATATTTATGATGAGTCGTACCGTATGCCTCTTGAGGCCAATTATTGGAAAAATAAACTATCTTGTACAACAGTATAACTGTTTAGGAGAATAGAGTTTCGTTACCAGAATTTTGGAAATCGTTAAATACAGGTGGATCATTAATCTTACTTAACATTGACTCTTAATGGCAGACTGACAACTCAATATGAGAAACGGACGTGATTGAACTTAACTTGCCAATCGTCAACTTTCCCTCTCATGTAGTAATATACCACTATCACCTGCTATATTGGTGTATATCTCCAGTTGATTCGAATACGGCAAGAGCATGCTACTGCGTATGAGACTTTTTAAGCGAGGCCAACTAACAAAAAAGATGATGCTCGCAGGGTTATAACGCATCTCGTCTTTAAAGTCATCATTTCGCAAATTCTACGGTCGCTATACATGACCTTGTTGCATTACCATAATTATCACTAAGTCATATGTTGACCTGATTTGTTTTCATACCTTTGTTAGGACTGTCATTTTCCTACTAGATTTGACTACGGGTTATCCCATTACTTTATGTTCGACATAAGACTCACGACCGGCTCGCTGACCGTCAGCAGAGGGTTGCTTAATCCTCCTCTGGCACTGAATCCTACCTTCGCCTTTTCGGAGGTCGTGAAGCCCTACACTCGATTATTGTATATGTTGTTTTGGAGTAGGAGTAACGTTTGACACAATGTTAACTTCGCCTTTTGTTGTATACTGATAGGTTTCGTTACCAGACTTTGTATCCTTAGGATACAGGGACTGTTAGAGGTTGTTACCAGATTTTGATATTAGTAAGGATCAGAGTTTGTTACCCAGAATTTTGGATCGTTAAGTAACAGGATATATTTTGTGACATATATTTGGATTTGTTCATGTACAGGAGGAGAGTTTTGTTAGCAGATTTAGGATCGTTAGTATATGGATAGAGTTATCGTTACCAGATTTTGGGTCGTTATTACAGGATAGAGTTTTGTTACCAGATTTTGGATCGTTAAGTTACAGATAGAGTTTGTTGACATATTTGTGGATTAGTTTATGTACAGGAGAGAGTTTCGTTAGCAATTTTGGACTCGATGAGTTACTCAGATCTGCGCCCACACAGTTTCCGTTGTGGTACATGGTTACCAGCCACTAAATTACCAGGGAATGGAGGTTAGCCCAGACTGAACGCGCAAATACTTCTCAAAGGTCTTACCTAAAAATTCAACGCATTCAGTGATTTTACAATGATAATTAATAGTAAGTAATGGAGACCAGCCAGACTAAGCAAACACCTTCTCAAATATGAACACCAGCACACTCAAGTAGATTAATTATAATTGATGATTAAATCAGGAAGGTATAAGGCCACAGCTGTCGAGGCATACATAATCTCAGTGAGATTCGTCAGGGTTAAAATATTTGGAAACAAGTCAAAATATTAGCTTGACAAATCTCCTGAGTATAAAGCATACATAGTTATAAATGCAAAAATAAACTCATCTCTTCTGTATACAAATTAAAATTGGTGGCATTGCATCATTCAGATCAAATTTTAAATAGGAGGTGCACCAATGGCATATGTAACAAGAATCCCTGAAAGCTTATTCATTAGATTTCTTGTTGATGGTATGTAGAGGAGAGCTGATGAGGAGTGGACAGATGGATGGACAGGATCACTATAACCCCGCCCCCCCCCCTCACTTTGCTAGCAGGAGGTATAACAATTGCCAGTCATTCTTGGGAGGCCTAAATAAAACCCATTCTGATATACATTGTACATCCGTATTATATAAACGAGTTGCTTATGTTAGGGGTTGAAATGAGCAACATATATTTTATATAGTTGGTATTTATTGGAACAATTGATAGTTATAGGTGATAGGGGCTCACAGTGGGTGTGACAGGTTGACAGGGATGTATTACTTCCTCCTAAGGTACCTTGGCCCCAGGATTATGAAACACTTAAGCTGAAGTCAAAAGCATATTGGAATAAAATGATTGGAAGTTCAATCATTCCAAACTTAGAATATTTACTAATATTTACATTATAAACAATAATTGAAAATTTTTAAAACAAATCGAATTCATGTTTCATCAAAAAAATGCAAACTTTGATGTGGATGGAAAAGTAGAGATATGTAAAAGGCAATTATCTAACATATTCATCCAGAGAAAGCTTAATGCGGGATTGGCGTGAAAATGCATTAGTTAAAGAAGTAAAAAATTGGTAAATGTAAAAAATTGTAAAATATGATTGTCATTTTCATGAAATTTGTCTGCCCAGAGAATCTGATTAATGTATACAAATATACCCAGGTGTGATGACGTTTGCCGATAACTGCCGACAACGTTTGAACGACACCATATGCTGTACGGTTACAGGCAAGGTTAACAGTTTAAAGAAAAATACTATTAATAATTCTATTACTTTTAATATATTATATGATCTGCTGTATTATTTTTTTAACTCTATGTCTTGGAAAGCTTTGATTTTCATTGTGCTGGTAAACATCATTTTGAGGAATTTTTTGTCGGTTGGGCCCCTTGGTACATGCAACTGCGTTTGAAGCACGCGCGAATAGCTTTTCCGAACGAATTCAAAACTAGGGGTCATTATGAATAAAGGCGGGTCGGAATCGAATTTTTATCATCCTACACACAGTAAACCACCAGGCGCAGATCTTGGGGGGGTTTCCCAAGCATAACTGTGGAAGTCGCCACAATATTGAAAAATAACTATTTTTTTTAATTTCCAGTAAGACGGCGATATTAAGCCTTTTGCAAATTCCAGCGGGGGTGGGGGGGGGCGTCCGCGACACCCCCCCCACCCCCTCCAGTCCGCGCCCATGAACCACTGTGGCTAAAAGTATAGGGTCCAGAATGCAGATCTCAGAGGCTTTGCGGGGACATTTCTATTTGGCATGGGCCGAACAGAGTAAAAGATAAAACAGACTCCTATAAATTTATTTAGAACCGTGGTATCTTATCCACTTTTTGTTAATATCGGTGTTGAGTGCCTGGGTTTGAGGTATTCTTACACTTTTGTTAGATCATGTTGATGTCCGGCTTGAGGTTTAATTAAATAAGTTATACCAAAGGAGATACAAATTTGTTCCAAGTTTTTTCTCAGCCTTCGTGGTCAAATTACTTGATTTTGATTGTATTTGATCCATTATTTGATTAAATTGGTCTATGATAAAATGATATATAAAAGGGTCACGTATACTATAACACCCAAATGAAAATAATGAAAAAAAAACACGTGTTTTTTTTAAAAAAAAAGTTAGTGTTATACTTTACCGGGTAGCATTTAGTTAGTGGGTGCACGTTTCGGCGTCATGTAGGATTGTGGTTGGTCTTTGCACTATATAAGTTTTATTATTAATATCAGCTACCATTTTGGTTATATTATACTTGAATACCCCCCTCCCCCCCCCCCCTTACCGCCCACCACCCCCCCCTCCCCTAATCTAATCATCTCCATCTTACAGACACCCCTACGCCCACCAATAGGAAATATGATATTACCCGGATGGCTGGTTCCCGTGTGCAATACACGTCGGATCACGCGTCAGATGCCCGCGGGCTCTTTTGATTAGTATTGCCCGCCTGGCATGGGTTTATTTCACGTTTCTTAGAGTGCCAGCAACCGTGCGTTGTGTTGGGACTTATGAGGATTGAAGTAGGATAGATAAATATATTTAATTTCTTTTTTTGCTTTTGTTTATATATAAAGAAAGTTAATTCATCTGTGTACGTTTCCAGATTTACGACCACACAGAAAACAAAACAAAACTTGATTATGTAATCTTAACTTCGAATTACTGACCCCGAGTTTTTGTCAGATTTCGTTCTTTACAGTGAAAGTCATATCAGCGCTGCACCGGTGCGCTGATGTCACACCTCAACGCAATGTGTAATTAGTGCACTGTATCCAAGGGCTTTGTATCTGCTCAACGATTCATATACAAACCAAAACCTTTTTTCTCAAAAAAAAACAATTCTAGCAAACAAATGAAGTTTCATCTAACATGTTTTATGTTTAATGAACAATACTGAATGGATATGAGTTTTTTGTTTAGCTGTTTGTTGCACTTAAAAACCGATGTAGACAAATATTGGAGAGATATGTTTCAATGTTATCATATTTCAAGTATACCATAGCAAGTATAAAAAAAATAATCACAGCAATTTTCAGGTATTATATAATTCTAAGTTAATTTTTAGAATTAATATATGCAGTATTTTTGCTTAACAGGTTACCTGGCTTACCTACAGGCTATTATTGGATGATAATATTTTGGTCAACTAGACAAGTATATTTTTCAAATCAACGATAAACATACAACAAAAAAATTATTTATTATTTCCTGCATATTGTAAATCCGTGTATATACAATGTTGGCACGGTCTTCCAGTTATCTGTACTAAAGCCCGTCCATCAGAATCTGGTGTTAAATTTATACTGCATGCAAAATAAAATTCCATTGAAGATTTGCCAAAACCTTTTGATTATGTAATTTGTTACAGAATAATTAAATCAATTAGTTCTCCGGTGGTACCAGACATAATTTTATTAGAAAATGATCACAAATCATATTTTATTTCTCACAATTACCATTACTTCTTTAATCATTCTCGTCAATCCGCCATTTGTTGTCTTGCTGATGTAAAGTGATGATAATTATTTCCTCTGTTAACAATCCTCTAAAACATGTTTGATTCTCTAATCCACCATCCAAAAGTTCTACGCTAGCCCTATTTATATTTTGGGATGATTTAAAAACAGATGAATGTTCGTTATATGTCTTTGTTTTTTAAATTTTCAGGTCAGGTGATTTATGATCTTTGTGTATAAAAATGACAGTAAATATTAGTGTAAATTAATTCTTTAGGTTTGGGTTAATATTGATGACTTACAATCGATTTTATATTTCCAATTTTATGCAAATTTTGACTTCCATGCTTATAAGATTGTTTCATTAATCCTTTGAGGTATGCACCTAAACCCATTTAATGAGCTGTTTAGGTGGGCACTAGTTCGCAGCTCTCGTATGCCGGTTGTATGCGTTTGGAAAGAGGTAATAGTGCCCTAGTCAGACACTAAACTCCGCCCCTTCGGGTCGAAGCCTGCTCACAATACCCCTTGACCTTTGCTCCAAGAGCACGTCAATCACCACACCTGTAATATACAATATTGTATGGCGCACATAAGTTCCAACTAAAATAACAAACGTCCTTATTAAATTATAAAAGCAGTATTGAATTATTGGATTATTGAAAAAGAATGATCCCAGCTCTAACACATAGACTCGACAAACTCGCTGTGTGTTGCTTAGTATTACATAAGCAGCCATCGTTGAGTAGCGGCAATACACAGGTGGTACTCATTTCAATTCGACTGTTTCTGGAATTTTATAATTAGTATGGGAAAATCCTCATAATGACATCATGACCCATTGCATACATAAATAGACTAACGGCACTAAAAACAGAACACTATTACAATATAAAGGTGTAATAAATCAATCCTAACACATCCTGCTAAGGCTAGCTTCTCTCTTCTGCTAAGGTTTAAGAGATTCGGTGGCTGTTTAATGGTAAACAAACTGTTCTCCAGAACGTCTTTAAAACTTTCGGATGCACTGATGGGTTGTGCAGTGATAAACACATTAAATAAGAGATAAAGAAACAATAAAAGATATTCAGATAGATAGGATACCGATAGGACTCGTCTCAAGATCCCATTTCATGTTTCCCACCACTTTAACTATTATACGGCAGTATTAGTCAGGCAATTACGTTCGTGAGTCTTTCGCATAGCGCATGCATACTAACGACTAAGAAAAAGGAGTAAACGGTTATCCACTACAGATAAATTTAGACTAGAATATAAAGGGAGTTTTCTCGCTATTTGAGATGTTGGATTATCATATGAGTAAAGGATCGGATGCGACGAGATCTTAATGTGTATAGGCAGGCACTCCTACACTGATTTTTCAAAAATTTTGTGGACCTATTATTTGAAGCTCTGAATGATGCCGAAAAGGATAGCAAGTCGACTTACTTATAACACGCACACTGTTGTATACTATTTGATGTGTTATTCGTTAAACCAAGGAACGGAGGCATCAAAGTGAGTTGATATTATATCATTCATGTTTAGTGATACAACGCCGTAGAGACATTAGGATTGTGCATGTGTCAGTTTTATCACGAAATCATATATTGGCTATGCCCAAAGATGATGACGTGAGAGGAAACTAGTCTCAGTGAGATGTCAAAGGGGCTGAAAATATTTTGAGACTGGTTTCCAAATAATTAAGGTCCGCAGCAGGTGACCAAGTGATCAGAAACAGAACAATCTGCAGAGCTTTAGGATAGGATTAAAACATGAGAGAATGAAAGTAAGTTTCTATCAGCCTGCTAGTGGATTGATCGCAATCGTCTCTATGATCAGCAGTGAACGGATCTAGAGACAAGAGGAGAAGATGATAATCAACCTGTTCCAGAGGATGTCGTGTGCTAATTACCTCTGTCTCGAGTGTGGTCTCGCAAGGACTGGCTCTAAATATGAGACATATGAATAAAATCTTCCATCACCGATGTTAAAGCATGAGAAACAGTGGTGATCAGCGTGTGTAGTCGGAAAGAAGAAGCGAATTATAGATTTATGCGAATGGTAAGTTATGTGAAATAGGGATACGATTGGTGTAGCGTTCATTAGTCGCTGAGGCACACACTTTAAGATATGTTATAGTGCGGGTTATATGCGCATACATGTTATAAGAAGTTGTAGTTCTTCATCCTATCTTAAGAACAATATATTACATGTCAAATGAAAGGCAATGTGATTGTCGTGGGATGCTATCGAGGTATATATAGAGATCGATAGGTAAGGATAAGATCATCTAGACTCTCATCTCGTATATCGTGCGAACCAGGTTGATATAATGAATTGGTAGCGTAGAACCTGTCGCGATTGAGAAAGTTTAGATATGAGTTTGGCCGTTAATACTCACTCTACGATCTTCAGAGCGCACTCCCCTCCGTTGAAACACTAGGAAAGGCCTCCGAATTAGTACGCAGCTGTCAACAGTCGTGACATCTAACTTCTTATGACGCGTGACCATTAGGCCGCATATTCGTCGGCTATCCTATATTACCAGGATGGCCATTCTCACAACGGAGATAAACTCACGTGGATAATTGTATTTTGGTCTTAGAATACCATGATGTGTGGAGATTTTACAAGATATATGTTAACTCTAAGAGAGATTGAGATCACCGGGCCTAAGTCTGTGACCCAGCGAGCCATACGGCGCCTAGGGATGCGCAAGATGATTTGAGGTCACAAACGTACGAAATTTAAAGGTTCCACCGGGGCGAAAACAGGCAGAGAGAGAGACGCCGACAAACAGGCGTAAAGGGCAGAGAAGAAGGGGCCCACGGAAAAGTATATTCGGGAAGAGGTGCCCTTTCTGCGAGAGATCATAATTACACCTGATGCTCGCTTGGGGGTACGCAGAATACAAGAAGAAGAGTAACACTCACTCGATACAGCGAGATAGAATCCTAGGGGCGTATGTGTAACCGAAACTCTCTCCTGTTGACGTCTTGAAAAAAGAGCCGAATTTTTTTACTTTTAACAGTAAATTTTGCCCATTACATTTCTACATATATCCACTATACAATCATGTCTATATAAATAACTGTATTAACACTGGTTCGATACTCCTCTATTGGTCAGCCAAAGAGTAATCAATATTTCTATTTGTCCTCCCATCGTTACCTTCTAGTCCAGAGCCTAAAGGTCATGATTTTGAAACAAACACCCCTTGAAGTCTCTCCTCTTATCATCAGAATTGTCTGTCCATTATACAGTGAGAATTTTCACGGTGTAACCTTTGCCATGTGCCAAGCCTCTTAAATCCAGATATAGCTTGTTTTCATGTCATGTTCTCAGGAAAAGATGCTGTTTAGGTGAAATGATAATCACCCTGAAAACTCTAAATCCATGTAATACATTATGTGTAATGGTCATTGGAGAAGTAAAAATCATGTGGAATCCGGGGGTATCAGTGTTTCACTAACACATCTTATATTTATATTTAACGCACTGTGTAGATGATCATGGATTTTTGTGATAGTTGAAAACGCAATTTTTGCTTCAGACCTCATTTGTATTCTAAAATGAATTATTCAATAGAAAAGAACAAACTCTCACCTTGGGATTAATAGAAAGTTTCACCTTAAACATGCATTGGTGATATTTGTGATGATACTAATAAAAATTGTCAACCTGAGTGATAATAAGAATGAATAATCTTGGATTAACATAATAAAAACAACACTCCACCATTTTGTTGCTTTTATCAAACTAAACCATACAAAACAGACCATCCAGTGGTAGATAATTAAACTTAGTCAAAACTCGTTATCATGAACCCTATGAGACTGAGAAAAAAACTTCAATATATCCAAAGATTCGAGATATCGAGTGTAAAATTTGTTGGTTGTGATTTCTAAATCATTTCAAATACCCATGGTATTCGAGATATCAGCGAGGTGTTTCTTTTTAGTATAGTCTGTATAGTTCACTGGATATATTTGTACACTGTGGCTGTGTTTGTGTGTTATTATACCTATGATATTGATATCCACGATGTTCACAAAGTACGAATCACTGGAGATATTTGTACAGTGTCACTGTGTTTGTGTTGTTATATCTATGATATTGATATCCACGATATTCACAAAATACGACTCACTGGAGATATTTGTACAGTGTCACTGTGTTTGTGTGGTGTTATACCTATGATATTGATATCCACGATATGCACAAAGAACGATTCACTGGAGATATTTGTACAGTGTCACTGTGTTTGTGTGTTATTATACCTATAATATTGTTATCCACGATATTCACAAAATACGACTCACTGGAGATATTTGTACTGTCACTGTGTTTGTGTGTTATTATACCTATAATATTGTTATCCACGATATTCACAAAATACGACTCACTGGAGATATTTGTACTGTCACTGTGTTTGTGTGTTATTATACCTATAATATTGATATCCACGATATTCACAAGTACGAATCACTGGAGATATCTGTACATGCGGTCATTGTGTTCTTATTTCTATAATACAGATATCCATGGTGTTCACAATGTAAGAATCACTAGAGGTACTTGCACACTTTCACTTTGGAAGTGTCAAATTCTCCCACATAAGCATTGTTTTCTTTATCTACACAAACACAAATAGGCTTTTCCAAACCATAGCGTGACAAGAACTGACCATCCTGATGAAAGATATGAAGGTAGGATCTATCACACACCAGGATGTGGCCGAGATCATCGGTACAGATTCCCCAAGGTTTAAACCCTGATTTCTGACCTGTGTAGGAGAACCTGTGTTTTCCTGATTTATTGACGACCACTACTGCCTTTTTACCATCATCTGATAGGCAGATATCCCCATTCATATTTTCTGTGATGTAGAACGGATATCTATATAGTTCCCTTCCTCTGTCATCCTTCTGTATGTTCTGTAGTTCTTTTCCGGTCTTGCTGTACCGGGTGACTTTAGCCTCTTTCGCCCATTCCTTTCATCCCCACCAGTATAATGTCCTCTTAATGTGGGAGGAGTGTACGCAGAAGCGGTCCAGTCTCCTGTTTTAACGATCTGTTTAATTTTATTGTTCTGTGTCATTTTATTGATGACTTTATCTGTGATAGTCAGTTTAGATCAGAACCCCGTCCTGTGTGACTGTGTGATAACCCTCACCACAACTAAGAGTATGGGCGTGTGTCCTCAGGAGCTGATTCCCATGTAGATCTATTTGAAGAAGATTACCACTCCCATCACTGACCCATAGTTTGCCTGATTTATCTAGTGAGATATGGCTTATTTGACTTACAGATAAACGCATCTCCCTGACCACAGTGACAGAGGAAGATACAGGCATTGCTTCATCAAATTCCTTGTCCTTGTCTTCTTTCTTCTGTTTACTTGTAGAATCCACAGATTTTGAAGGAGAGACGATTTCCATGGCTTTTATTTTTCTCATCTCTGTTTTTTT
>CAJDSM010131106.1:0-12112 GCA_903981925.1 Ostrea lurida | reverse complement strand
CCCCGCACTCCCCCCCACACCGTCCCCCTTCGACCCTCCCTCCCCCCCCCCCCCCTTCCCCGCCCCCCCTCCGCCCCCCCCCCCCACTTTTTCAACAGATCTTCTATTTCACTAACACACGTCCAACATATAGAAATACTTATATCTTCTCATAGAATTCCATTCACCTTGGATATTAAACACATATATTAATCTTTACGTTAAACTTTCTTGATAGTGAAAAACTTTGTTTTTCCCCATTAGATGACATATTTATTGATAACAAAACTTGTCAAGTGGCAAAACTCCTATGTGACGCGATCTTCCTCTACTTAGGTGTTTCTACATATTTTCCCTTCATAGTATGGCATCCATTAATTTATCTGTCTTATTATTACAAGATAAAGCCAGTTTTTTTTCTAAAATAATGTATATCATTAACATTTGGCCAATTTATTTATATTCTTTCTTATTAATCTGTTTCTGGTGCGAACTATTCGAATATGTATGCGTGGTTTAACCTGTGAATAGGGATAAGTAATAAAATTTATTTCCAATTTTGGACCAAATTACCGGGCTAATTCAAGTAACAAACTGTAAATACATGTAATATGTGAAAATAAAACCATAAACTGATTAAGCACACAATAAACATCTCGGTGTAAAATCAAATAGTACACTGTGTCTATACTAATATCTTACTGTTTCTGCATATGTCCTCTGACATCTTTAAGAATAGGTTCTGCACTTGTTTTACTTTCGTAATTATTTAGTATACGTTAACGCTATAATCACTGTGAAGGATGTTTAGTCAATTCATTCCATTTCCCCGCAAGCGCCCAGGTACTATTCCCGAGGCTGCTTACGCGAGGGAAAATATCTCGGTGCGATGACCGGGATCTTGCTTACACTCCCACTTACTTACACCGGTGATGTATATTATACCGATAACAAATGAACTATGGTAATCAATTTACTGATTTTTTAAAGACAAACGGTTCATTTTAATCAGTTTGCTGTCGCTTGATATTTGAAGTCCATGTTTTTCTCGGTGCAATAAGTATTTGTCCTAAACACAGACAAACACTCGCCTGTTTTAAAAAAACGAGTTTCTACGATGAGTTGCTATACAGATTTCCCAATTCACTTTCGCTAATTTAGAATTAGCGCCTAGTTATCAAAACCTTAAATTGCCGTTGAGTTTTCGCTGTTGTTACTTACAACATACACGGACTTTACAAGCTATATGTGGCGCTTACAAGCATTGACCGTAACAATAGCGTTAGCGTAGCATACGTACGTCAATCCCATGACACGTGGCCATGAACAATTCCACTGACGAACATTTCGGAGTACTTGTTTTGTAATATAAAAGAAAGAAAAAGTAGAGGAATTAGACTACGAGTAGCCGGGCAATTAGTTCTCAAAGCAGGGATTAGTTCATGCTAACCCCGGGCGATTTAAGTCCTGTTACGGCAAGTGGGCAGGGTCGCAGACCCTTCGCTCTTGACCGGAACTTTAGGGAGGACATTGGTGACTGCTTGCACCGATGAAAGCGTGTGGGATAATGCCCCTGAACTGCCGAAAGATGTCGCAATCCCGGAAAACCATTCGCAGCCCTGGGCACCAGCGCCCCTCTTTCACCCAGCCCGAGTACACTACGCCGGACATGTGCTACCCCTACGTTTCAAGCTGTGGCAAGCCGGACATTTCCGTAGAGAGATGGCCCCACAACCAGTGGTACCAGAAACATCCCAGGAGCCTTCCCCTCAGAAATATAACGCAGATGGGTGTACATAGTTTAAGGCCGGAAGCTCCCCCATTACTGTTCTCGGGCATAGAGCAGACTACTGGCCAGTAGTTGGAGATAGGGCTGGACTTAGATCGCCAGCGAACCAGTAATCTTTGAGGATCATCCCTAGAGACCACCAGTGTTGGAGGCGATGAATGCGTCGCTATTGGACCAGCGTCTCTGAGGCCCGTAACAGGACGTGTTGGAAACTGAGCGAGGTCCAGGATCTACCCTGTGACGGCGTTGGACACCCGTCAGAGCAGTTAGTCGTACTTGGGCTTAGAGCAAGTGTACGGCTCCACTGGGAATGCAAAATACCCCCAATCAAGACGTTTTCAATGTCACTTTGCTCCAAGCGGCGCAGACACCCGACTGAAGAGGAATTCTCTCATAGCGGCCCTTTCTGCAATCCAAGTGGGGGAGAAAGGTCCACCAAAATGGTACTTGTCGTCGCGCCATTAAAAGAATCCCAATGTGCGTATGGATATCGGACTTCTGCGGACGGCTCAGGTGAAGCGGTTTGGATCATCGTACACTCTCTCGTATGCAGGAATACCTTACATCCACATGACCTTTGGGAGAACAGAATCTGAACGACGATGTAACCGAGGATGCTTGGCTCGGAAAGTTATCGATGCCCCTGACATTCTGCTATGGGAAGGCGCAATTGTAGTTTTAGCTGTCTAAAAAAGTAGGGGGCTTTGTTTAGCCACCGCCAGGTCCTTAAAGCCTAGCAAGTCCCGCCGAGGGAAGGGGGATAGTATTCAATCTCTGCGGCCAAGCCGGCGCCGCAAGGTAGACCGTCACGAAGAGGTATTAGAGGTATTCTCCATACTTTGTGTGTTAAGTCCGTAACTGATGTCTCTACCCTTTCACACTCTCGCAAATGCCTGAGGTAGACCCAAGGATGTCTAATCTGTTGATGAGCAATGGGGTACACTGAGGCTATGGGGGTCAAGAAGGCTTGTTGGACGATTTGTGTGGTACCGACACATCCTTTGAACCCACCTTAGTGTCCGCGCTGGATAACTAGCCATGATTCTGAGCGCTATCTCACTTTGGATTTCCAATTCGCCATAAACCATCCCTGACACTGAACGGACCCCGAGAGATCTTGAAATGACCTTGGAACCAGAGGAGCCATCACCGACTTGGACACCTGGTCGCCATACCCCATGTCCGAAGCTTGGCCCGCAGGGGCATTATGTAGGACCCTGACCATCGAGGACCCTGCTGATGAATGTCTCCGAAAAGACCCACACTTCTGAAGATGGTCTGCAGACTGTGTTGAGTGGACCGGTTTGAATGGTAGCCTGGACGCAGCCCGAGGGACGATCCACCCGCACATGCTGGAGAGGCTTGTGCTTGATACCCGCCAAGCCCGATCCTCGACAGTTATACGAACAGCGGACAGCCCCAGTGGTAGTCCTTAACCGCATCCGGGAAAGGAGTTGACGGACGTCCCTCAATATAGATACACGGACACCGGACCGCCCCTTGACTTTCCGCTTGTGCTGTTGCCCCTCTTTTTTCTCGGCTTCCGGCTCCGCCTTGTGTATTTATATGTACATCCCGGATGTTCTGTCGAGGCGTATAACGTCGCGCTTCCTTGTTGTGTTTGCAGTATTTGCGCACGCGCAGACCGGCGGACCCCTCCTTTTCGAGAGAGACGGGGGAGATGTAGGATTTGGCTGCAGCATTTCGCTTATAATGACTCGACCACCTTTGTGGACGTAAGTTGCGCGGGTTTGCACACGCTGGGACAAACCCGCACTTGCCGAGAAAACTTACGGTCTGAAGGCACAGATGGTGCAAATAGTATCCAACCCATACCAGCGACGACGACCAAATTGATCCTCTCCTTTTCACCTCCCTTGTCTGTGAGATTAACCACAGAGGAGATCACTATTCTGGTACGTCTCGCTGTAATGGGTGGATTACTGAAATCTGATGCCTTCAAGCCGGTATCTCCCAAGTGCGGATTGCACAGCCCTGTGCAAAAACCCCGCGCCATACTTACGTCACACAACGCTGGCGAGCATTCAATAACGAATGACTCAGCCCCCCTAAAACACTAACCACTCCCCCCGTGCTTCTCCGAAGACAAGACAGGGTGTCAGCCGGTTCTTAGCGCCGGCAACAAAAACCTCAACAGAACACCAGAGCAAGCGCGGCGTAATCCCATCCGCAGAACGATCCGGAATAAGGCTATGATACAGTAAAACACCGGCGGAGCCAAAGCCCGCCCAGAAAAAAGGGGAGGCAAATGCAGTGGCACAAGACGGGGAAAGTCCGAAAAAAAAAAAAACCCCCAAAAAAATTGGGCGGTCCGGTCGTGCTAAATTCCAATAGGTCAATCCTCCGACGGTAGACCCTACCACTCCGCTTCGCGTTACTTGTCGGATGGACTACCAGGCTCTAGGCGGCAGCGTACATCAGACCACTCCATCCCGCCTCCTCCAGCATGGAGCAGTGACTCCTCGGGCTGCTCCAGGTACCTCCATTCAAACCGGTTCACTCAATCCCACATTCCTCAGACCACCTTCCAAAGTGTGAGTCTTTCGTCAACATCCTAGCAGGGTTCCTCATGGGCTGCAGTCGCTACATATATGCCCCCTCCCGGAAAACCAAGCTTCCGAACAGGGGCTTCTGGCGAACAGTGTCCAACATTGGTGAATTGGCTCCTCCCTGGACATTACCAACTCTTTCACGTATCTCTCGGGGTCCGTTCTTTCATCCGAACGGTTAACTGGCTGATGAAATCCAAGGAGATACGTCGAATCTGCAGTTACCCACCCCCAACTCATCCCGCGGGCAAAGTACTTGTCCGGAATACCCAACACAATCGTCAACAATGACCTCCCCAAACATAGCCTCAATGATACGCTATCACATATGAACCTGGGATGACCACATCAGATATTGCGAGATCAGTATAAGGTCAAGATCAGCGGATCTTAACACCAAAATTATCTCGGTAAGAATTACGACTTAACCTTACCGGGCCTACCTTCGCCGGCGCCTGCTTGGCGCCAGAGATGCTAGAACGTTAACCCCTCCCTCCTGGGACTTTAGGCTTAAGGACCTGGACGTTGTGGGCTGAAACAAAGGCCCCCTCACTGTTGTATAGCACAACTACAATCGTGCCCGCCCAATAGAACTTCAGGCACAATACACTTCCAGCCAAAACACTCCTACACATCGTCCTCAGATTCCGCTCTCCCAAGAGTCATGCGTAAGGTCTCCCCTCCATCTAGAGAGAGTGTCATGCTCCAAATCCCAGCTTCACCTTTGCGCTCCTTCGCAAGAAAAGCATTCAAGTCAGTCATGGCGATCCTTTAATGCGCCACTCAAGTCCATTTTGTGGACCTTCTCCCCACTGTGATGAGAAGGCCGCTATTACTACATCCCTTCCGTCGGGTGTCTGGCCAGCTTGACAGCTCAACAGCATCATGACGCTTGATCGGGGTTTTGCATCCCAGTTGAGCCAGACTGCTCCAACCCAAGTACGTGCTCACCTGACATTGTGCCCCCGGTGTCCCACCACTGGCCTTCACAGGTCAATCCTGGACTCGTAGTGCACCACGTATCCGGGGTTAACCCGGGCCGCACCTGTTCCCAATTGGCGACGCATTCATCGCCCTCATCCTGGGGGTCTCTGGGGTGTCCTCAGTATTATGGCTTCCAGTGCTGCATCCATAAGCCAGCCCTATCTCAAACTAACTTGCCACGTGTTTTCTGCTCTTGCTCCGAAAAGAGAAACAGGATAGGAGCTTTCCGATGCACCTCTAAAACACACGCTACCAAATCTGGCGTTGTTAGTTTCATAGAGAAAGTCCTTCGGAGTATTCTTGTCCGCCTTGGTGCTGCTGGCGCACTCCTTACGAAAAAAAAGTCCGCCTTGCCACACTATCCGAACAACACGGTCAGGTGTGCAATTCAGGCTAGCGTCCACGCGAAGGACCTGGAAGTAAGAGGGCGTCGGAGACCCCAGGCATAGTGTTCCCGGAATCTTGGCGACTCTAGCTTTCGTGCAGAATCAGGTGCGCGGATCCACACGCGTTCAATACGAGCCGGTCAAGCAGGAAGCTGCCACCAAGCATGTCCTTTTCCTAAAGTTCCTGGTCAGCGGAAAGGGCTCTCGTCGACACCATGCTCCCCCACTTGCCGTAAACCAGGACCATAAATCCCCGGGAGCTTCAGCTCCAGATGAACCTCAATCCCTAGCTTTAGAAACTGAAATTCCCGCTACTTCTAGTCTAAATCCTCTACTTTCTTATTATAACAAACGCCCAAATGTCTTCGTCATAAAGTTCTTCAGCCAAACGTAGTCATGGGTTACCGTACAGCGTCACTTACCAACGCTTATATAGTTCACGATCACATGCTTTGTACGCCACACAATTGCTTGCCTCCTGATAAACGTCAGTGTCGTATGTAGATAAATCAAACAGCGGAAACTTAGCAACGCAATTACGAAGTGTCTTGACTAAGAACTAGGGGCCTATTTCTATTAAGAGCCGTGAAAAAGGAGTGAATTCGGAAAGAGATCGCTTGGGAAAATAATATACTGTAGGCAAAGCTGTCAGTCTCAGTTAAAAAGCAGTGTATGTGTTGGCTATTCGTTGAGAAAAAGCCTTAGTTGGCCCTCGCCGAGAAAGAAATAAACCATGGGACTTATTCAAAAATGTCATTGCAAAGCAGATAGCAAGGGACACATTAAACCAATGAACCGTTTGCTTTTCAAACCAATCCAGTTTAACCATAGTGATACCCATAAGATTTCACATTCAGCTGCTACGATGATAACAAGGCTAAATACCCTCAACTGAGGAGTGCAGATTCGCGAGTCCCTCCTTGCACCAGGGAATATTTTCCTCGCTCACGCGCCTCTGGGAATTATCCTGGCTTTCGGGAACGTGGCATGGCTTGCTAATCCCCTCAGTGTTAATAGCGTCAACCTTGTGATACCTAAAGAGTAATACGCAAAATGAAAACCGTGGCACGCTTTGTTAAAATTCACATACCCACAATAAAGGCAAGTATAGTTCACGGGTACAGTCAAGCATGCTGTCATTATCAGGCTCTTCTTCCCAGGTTTATTTTTTGTTTTGTTATCTGTTTTTTCAGCACTACTTTCAGTTACCCAAATGCTGTTCTGGAGATACGCTATAATGGAGTTGCCAGTAAGAACCGAGTCCTGGCAAATCAGTCATATTTACTTGCCCTATCTCCTATTCAGAAAACCGCACATTTTGATATTTTTTGACAGAACAGATGAAACTCTATAAGAATTGAATTAATTAAAAAAATTAAGGCAAAATTATGTTAATGCAAAAACAATATTTAGGATTGAAACGAGAACTTAGGTTCATTCATTGTTTACAGAGTTACAAAGCCACAAAATTTTATGTCTATTAGGAAATGCTGCAACCGTAGCAAAATACCACCTAGACCTGGTCTATAGGTAAATTCGTGCAACATAGGAGTTTAGTATGCCTATGACTCATAATTTCATTGTTAAAATAGATTCTCAATATCTATGGAAAGAAAAAGAACAGATTGTGCCGTCATATCAAAAGTTTATCACAATAGTCGGTATAGGCATTTATTTATATCTCGAAGAAAATGGAAGATGCTCTATGCGAGAGGGAGGTCTATTTCTAATTTGGAGCAGTGTATAGTGCAAAATAAAGAGTCTCATTCGCAACACACAGTAAAAGGGGGGGAGCGAGGGATCCGAGCAGGCGAACTCCGCGTCTCTTGCCACGAATGAGACATTTCGTCTCGATGTTACTCGCACGCAATGACCATTGCATAAGACTTCTCTCGGGTCCTTACGATAACCACCCTCAAGGCAACATATTATGTTCATTTTGTGGTCTTTTAGAGGTTTATTAGCATGCAACTGGCTTTTAAAATAGCGTTTTGGTTAGACCAGAAAAAATGTGTAGCGCTACGGTTCAAATAGTAATTATATCACCTACACATAATCTGATTATTTCGTGTACGCTTTCGTCAACCACTATTGTACAGACAGTCCTGGATTAGAATACACTCACCAAGTAACGTTAGTTTTTGTCGCATTTCTTTCAAAGTTTTGTACAAAATCTTCGCTAAGACACCGGGAGTTGACAAGCTAACTGTAACATAGAAGAACGAAGAGCCGAGTCAACTAGCCGGTTAACAAGAAGAATGGACATGGAATGGACATTTCACATATGCCACACTTGTACAGTCTACGCATACGCGCGGTCAGGCGGTACACAAATGCTTAACGCAAAGATAACTCTTCAATGAGAAATGAGTCGATGAGTAGTGATAAAAGGGCCAGGCAAATCCCATGTGTACTAACTGAGGAACGATTCAGTATGAATAGCCAGATCGAAGTAGCAAATTGGATGTTGTTCCTCTTTACCACAAAAAGTGAACCTACATTTGGCAAATTAGATTCATTATATTAAGAGAAAGTATCTCGAATATGATCACAAAAGATTGCAACAAGTAAATTCAGCATTAATACTGAAAATATATGAATCCTTTTTTTTTACTTTCGGGTGCATTTTGTTGCACGACACTTTGATTCCATTAAGATTATCTGGTCATCAGAGTAATAAGAAATGCACAAACGGGCAGGGTCAAATTAAGGTAAAAGGTAATTATGCGGCTAAATGCCCTCGCTGCGATACGCAGGGAGCGGGAGCAGGGAGGAGTTCGGATATGTGTGCGGTGCCGACCAACGACCCCAAACGCTCTAGCCCACTCGAGTAGAACGGCGGTAAAAATTTTATATAGCCGTCAAGATGTGGGGCCAAACCACCCCATTGTAACCAGCACAATACAGTACTTGACAGTGAGGCATTCTATAATAATATAACAAGACGACGATCAAGTAAAAGAGCTACTATATAATGGATATGGTTTATAGTCAATATTTACATTACAAAGGCAAAGCAGTGCGAGCTGTAAATAACACTGTCTTAGGTATCAAAGGCTTGTTGCCCGCACAAGTATGTAGTGATTGACGTATATGGTAGACTTTGTTATTCCTATTAGCATTTGCTTCGCACTGTATGACATTGCAGTGTCTCTTGACACCCATGTACTTAAGTGAGTTTAGACAACTGTTATCGAATCAGTCCATATCAGACTTTGACATAGGCACCTCCTTGTACTTCTGTCTGTATTCACAAGCCACCTTTTCTATACTGCCCATAACTATGCTGCTATATGTCATACGTACTTTTGTTTTGCTTCTTATTGCTGGACCGTGATACCCTGAATCTCTCTTTGACGACAATTGCTTACTTTGGAAACCAAGTTTCCTCTGTGACATCGACAACTGGTTGAATTCATGGGGTTCTTGATAAGAAGTTTAATAGTACACCAGACTTGGAAGGTATAACCTAGGACTCGGATAATTGGTCGATTTCCTTGATGCTAACTTGCTAATAGTCGGCAATATCTTTCTATGACAAGTGTAAAATGACCCCCCCTGAAGGGAGCCAAGATTCCGAACGTTTGAAAATAAAAACCTATAGATTATAAATATCCACCTATTCGACGACCTGACACATTAGGATTAAGGGCTCTATAATTCCCCATTGTAAAGAATCTTGGACAAAAAATCAACCCACATTTGTTTAGAACTCCCTACCACCTATGATGTCCTAATACTAAAAGTGAGATGCAGCCCCCGCCGCCACCCCCGGCCCCCGCCCCCCCCGCCCGGGGGACTACAGATAATGACAATTGCGAATAGACAGTAACATAGCAGGTGCTTAACACTAGGCGAGGCTCATCATTTAATCGAAGCTACGACAATGCACATGCAGCTGATAGGAGAACTAAGATGCACTTGATTCTCAAGTGTGTCACGCAATGTCCAAACACTCCGTAGCCGGGTAGCTGATTTAAGTGAGACTGCCCCTGGAAAGCTGGGCTAGTTATATATTATAGATGATACAAATTCTCCCCAGAGGCTCGCCTACTATAGTGGAGCTTCCCCCGCAAGATTTCCAGGGCAAGTCTCACACACAGTAATATACCGGTCCTACCCCTTTATATTAGAGGCTTCCCCCCATTAGGGATTAGATTTCCGAAATAATGACTTTTTTGCTGTTTAGATCTAAATACTTATGATTTGATCTATAATAAAGACACGCGGTTGGTGTTGTTTTTGGGTTTTCTTATGCACTGTATTCTAACTTACAAGTTTTAACACCTTAACAACACATTGTCCGACAGAATGATGTTATTGCAAGAGGATTCATCTGTTTTGGTTTTTTTTAACCCAGTGTATGGTTAAATGTGTTAAACATAAAATATCTCCATATTTCCAATCACCCCTCGAAATATTAAGTGCCAACAAGTCACAAACACACAATTCTAAATGATCATAAAGGAATCTGAGTTTGATCATGCTGCAAATCGAGTCCGGTGTTACCAGATTTATAAAAACAAAGGGGGGGGGGGGTTGAGGGGGGACTCAATCCCCAGCGAACGGCAATAGAGGGATAACTATATATTAGTGTTCTCCTTTGTTCAAATGAACCCTCATTTCAATCTTTGGGTTTTTTTAAATTAATTGTAATATTTGCTATTTTGTTGTTGTATTTTTGAAGGATTTAATTTCACTATATATAGTTATATACAGCTTTTGTTTAAAGCATTAATTGTCAATTCACCCTCAGGTGCAGTTAACACATCGAGAAGTAAATTATCAACTTTATTACATTTTCATATAAGATACAAGGTTTCTATATAGGCAACTTTATGATGGTACTGCTGCTTTATTAGTTAGAATATTCTAACTCACAGTGTCTCATTTGGAACACTTCTAGTATACCGCCCCTGGGGAAAAACAAACAGAAGTACTGCTTATTTTAATTATGTTCCAAAGTAGATCAATCCGTTGTTTACAAAATCGTCACGTGTGTTATTATTTTACGTCATTCTCCTGATTATCCCGTTCATGTCAAAGTAAACTATAATTTAAGTCACTTATGATTGAGAAAACATGCAGATTATTTTTATTTTTACGATGATTAATTGATTGATTATTTGTTGTTTTTCGTCCCGTCGAGAATATTTCACTCATATTGAGACGTCACCATTGCCGGTGAAGGGCTGCAAATTTAGGCCTATGCTTAGCACTCATGGCTTTTAGCAGTGAGGGTTCTTTAGCGTGCCACACCTGCTGCGACACGGGACATCCGTTTTTAAGGTCATCTCCGAGGACCCGTGACATTCACACCTGTTGCCGAGCGTTTTGGCAGTGGAACTGTCACTACCTAACCTGTGTTAACGACTTAGGTCTGTCGCGGCCGGGATTCGAACACCCAACCTTCCGCATGCGAGGCGAACGCTCTACCGACTGAGCCACCGCCGCGGTTTATTTTTTACGATGAATATTTTTTTAGTAAATACAGCATTTGGGTAATTTCTTATCCAAAAAATTGTAATTATCGACATAGAGTTGCTCACGGACACTTCGAAATGGGCACTGTCCCAACATCACTACTTTTATTAAAAATATTTTCATTGCGTATATATTTTAATTTGTATGCCTTGTTCAGCTTGACTTGCCTCCCCGCTTAATCACTTAATTGTCTTATTAAATATGCCAAAACGCGCTGCTAGGAATATTACATGAACTTGACAAAGCAATGTGGCAATGTTTTGATACTGTATCATCATATATAAACTTTAACATGGTCCAACTCGCATGATCATATTATCTTATTGGGTTAATTGTCACCCCAAGCCCCTGCTTAATTACCTGCAAACGCTACTGGGCTAGCTTTCTTTTCAATTTTATTACAAGAAACATTGACGAGTTTCATGGCTCAGCAATTTTGCTAATGGTCATGGGAATTTGGTATTAAATAAAATTCTTCTTGCACCAAAAAACCCAAACTTTTCACCTACCTGCCTACCCTCCTCTGAAATTTAGAGTCGGAAGAGGGGGAAACAAACTCTTTTTTAAATATGGCCGAGGTGCATACTTGTCATAAGTAAGGTGAAAAAATAACATCAGTTACAGCTTGTATTGCTTTAAAATAATTTTCTCCTGAATGTGTTAGATACAGCACTTGCAAATCTTCGCTATGTACAAAGCCCGTGCCATGTTTTTGAGGACCTATATTGAATATGCTAAGTACACCCGTAAAATCGATATTGCGTGTTAAATAGGGCGCACTTGTGTACAATGCGCACATAAAATTCCACAGGATGATTGGAATTTTCCCCCTATTTATCTGCATTCCAAAATAATGTTACGGTGATGACATTGACGGTAATCAAAGAAGCGTATGTATTAATTGCATAGTATATGTATAT
>CAJDSM010131067.1:0-13200 GCA_903981925.1 Ostrea lurida | reverse complement strand
GTGAACTTATTATGTCTATGAACCTCAGGTACTATAGGTTCCACCAATGGCTTTCTGGTCATCAATGATATAAAGAGGCCAGGGACATTGTCCACTGAGCTGACACAAGACCACTGGCTCGCAGTGGTCTTTAGAAAGAATTTAAGTTCCTTAAACTGAGCCCAGTGGTTCTGGAGAGACATTTTATGCAAAAGCTTGATCCTCTGTGTGGCTTGCAGTAATCCCTGGGAGTATGATCTGAATAAATTGATTCTATTCTATATTCAGGAAGCTTTAAGGTAAATTGTGTCTTGGTTCTTGAGAGAGACAATTTTTACAATGATTCAATGAGTAAACTTGATCCCTAATTGTGCTCACCATAACCCTGGGGTCATGATTGACAAACTTGTATTCATATACCAGAAGCTCATATAAATTTCACTTCCTGGTCCATCTGTTTGAGAGAAAATTTTAAACGATTTCCCTATATATATCAATTTAAACCTTGGATCTCCTATTGGGGCCATCGTGCCGGGGGTCTGATTTTGAAGAAATTTGAATCTCCGCTAATCAGGAAGTTGTATATAATTTCAGCTTTTATGGCCCAGTATTCTGAGAAAGATTTTTAAATAGTTCCTATATAAATCAATATTAAAAACTTGAATTCCCTAATTGTGGCCCCAGATCGCCCAAATCAAATGAATTTGAACAAAATTAAAGTATCTCTTACTCAGCACGAAAGCTTACATATAAAAACCTTTAACCCGACTTCTGGACCCAAAAGTGGTATTCTTGAAGAAAGAGCCATTCTTTTTAAAGATTTTCCTATAAATAATACACATGTCAACTTATATCCTGTTGAAAAAAAAAAAATGGGGTCTTGATTTGAACAAATGAAATTACACTATAATAGGCGAGCTTTCATAAAATTTCAGCTTTTCTGGCCAGTGGGTTGAGAAGAAAGATTTTAAATGAACAAAAAAAAATGCCTTTGTGATTATCTCCTTTGATTGGGCTGGTCCTTCTTGAAACAACTTGAAAAAAATTTATCGCCAAGGATACACCTTTGATACACTGTTTAGTCATGAATTTGGGCAGCGGTTATTGCGCAGAAGTCGAAAAAAAAGTTAACAGACAGACAGACAGACGGTACAGAAGACACAAAAATAAGAAATAAAAACATTCGACCAGGTAAAGATAAAATACGAGTGTGGACTAATGGAAAATTATGTTTTTAATCAATGCAGTGTAATAAAATCAAGATTCTGAAGGAAATGGTATTTAAAAAAAAAGGAAACAAAGGGAACACAATATACAACGAGCAAAAATAATAATTTAAACTAGAAATTCCCTGTCGGGGGCACGGGTAAAAAAAAACTCAAATAATAAAAAAAAAAACGTAAGTGGCGATGAATGGGGCGGTCATGTGATGAACAGAGAAAACAGAGATACCGTCGATCAAGCAAGGTGTGCATAACAAAAAAGATACTAACCTGCGTCAATAGGCCTGAGGCCGAGCATATAGGCCTAAATTTCCTTGCAGCCTCTCACGGTAGTGACGTCTCCTATGAGTGAGATATTTTCGAGAGGGAAAAAAAATAAGAAAATCAATCAAATCAATCACTAAGAAAGCAGTAATAGCAATCAATCTACACAACACATACAAATCAGAAACTAACAACACTCGGAGGGGGGGGGGGGATTTCTAAACAAACTTAAATCGTACACGTTAGGAATTTCCGGTAAATTATCCAACTAACAAAAATGCTGGAAAAAAAAAAAAAACTAAAAATATTTTAACAAAACAATAAGATATAAGATCCCATAAAATGAGCAACATTAACTAACCGTAGGGTTCATGGATTTAGAAACAAATATTTTCTCACCTAATAGTCGGAGAGCTTTTCTGGCCCAGTGGTCATGAGAAAAAAGATTTTAAAGATTTTCCCTGTATAACATAATTTAAGATTTGATATCACATAATGGAGCCCCATCAGTACACCCGGGGGTTAGATGATTGAAACAATTGAGATCATACTCTAATAGAAAGGTTCCATAATAATTATAGAGCTTTCCTGGTCCAGGTGGTTCTTGAGAAGGGAGAGAAGATTTTTAAGAATTGATACATATATAGATTAGAGTATCAAACTTTATCCCTATTGTGGCCTCGGTACTTCTGGGGGTCATGATATTGAAAAATACGAATTACATGCTATACTAGGAAGCGTTCCTATAAATGTTCAGCTTTCCTGGTCCAATGGATTTGAGAAGAGATTTCGCTATAACTTGGAATCCTATGTAGCCATCGCTCCAGGGGCAATGATTTTGGAACAAACGTGAACTCTTAAATGAAGCGTTCCATATCAATTGTTCAGTTTCTGGCCCAGTGTCTGAGAAGAAGAATTCTTTAAAGATTTTTTCAATATTAATCAATATGTAAAAATTTGATCCGTTTAGTGCTATCGTAACGCCCGGGGGTCAATTAACAAACTTAAAATCTTTATATTAGAAGCTTCCATATAAATCAGCTTTCCTGTCAGTGGTTCGTTGGAAAAGATTTTTAACGATTTCCTATACAATAGTACTTGATCCCCTATAGTGGCCGATGGTACGCCGCGGGGGTTCAGAATTTGACAAAACTTGATTCCTCGTATATAGGTGAAGATGTCGATATAACTTTAGCTTTCCCGGCAGTGGTCTTGAAGAAGAAGTTTTAAAAAATATTTTTCCTATAGAACATAAATCACATGGTCAACTTTGTGAATCCCTATGTGGCCCTGTACCCCAAGGGGGTCATGATGAACATCTTATAAATTTCCATTTTAGGAATCTCCATATAATTCAGCTTCTTCTGGCCCTGGTTCTTTGAGAAGAGATTTTTAAATGACACCCATATTTTTGGCATTTTCGTGATTATCTTCCTTTGATGAGGGCCTGGCTCAATTGACTTTGAACAAATTGAATTCCCCTTTACCAAGGATATTTGGGTAGACCATTATTGAATTGGCCAGGCGATTGCTTGAGAAAAGTCGAAAAATTAAAAGTAACAAGCAAGACAACGACGAACGGACAGACGACAGACAAGGACAAACGGGCATAGAATAGCTCTTGACTTCGCTCAGGCTGTAGGCTATAAAAACGATTTGTTGATGCAATGAAATTTTTTTAATGCCATGTAATTCATCAATTCTGACAGGAAATGGTAATAAAAACAAAAAATTATAAACTATTAGACGCGACAGGTTTCGTGCATAAGGGTCGTGCTGGTTAATGAATAACAATATTTGTTAATATTCATATGAAATTCAATATAAAGTAACGGTGTCCAGATGTGTTGGGAGTAATGCTTATTAAATTTACCTAATTTTGCGTATCAAAGTGAGAAGATTTGAATTGCCGCGCTGTGATTGCGTGTTATTCTGGCCTTGCTGAGCTGCGCTGATATTAGGTGTCTGAATATGAACGTGATAGGGCTGCCAATGGAATTACTGAGACCGTTACCAATTTGCCTGTACGGTTGCGTACAAACATAATACTGCCAAGACAGTGATCAAACAAGTGCGTTACAAACAATAACAGTGTAAAAGTGTTATATATAAAAATTGAGAATGGATTAAAAAAAGGAAAATAAAATGCTGGCAGTAGTCCTACACTGTAGTGAACTTTCACTTAATATGTAATCGTTAGAACAATGGTGAATCCGATCGGCAAGACGATGCGTACGGGCCAATGTATCAAGATAACTTCGAACATTAATTGCCTATCACCTAAAACATGCTAAAATAAATTATACAACTGTTTGGTAATATTGTACAATTATTAACAAAGACCAAATATAAGTCGAAACAAGTATCTTAAATGCGAAACATGCGTAAGCATAACACAGGAAGATGGCGCGACATAAAAAAGTGAATTTAAGTCCAATTCAAGTCATGCGGGAATCTAACATTGGAGCATATGTTCCGAATCAAATAGATGCTAAATAATAAAGTTATGTAAGGAAGTGCAATGTAGGTAGTTTATTTCGAGTGATTAAGTTAAAGATAGTACATGCTCTATAATTAGCACGGAGCTACGAAACGATGTATTTCTGAAACATGTAGGACTATATAATAAATATTAAGTCCACCCCATTATTCTCAATTAATTTTACATTGTTAAATAGCTATCACCTCGTTGAGTCTTACATTATTAAGTAAATCAATGCACAATATGCGGACAGTATAACACATTTCATCCATTTGTAAGCAAAAGATTTTATTTTTTAAATAAAGATTTCTGGATTGCTGAATATACTGAGTAATGCTAGGTATCAATGGTCGATAGCATCTTGGTAGTGTAGAATGAATGTCTTGAAAGATCATTGTTTGATATGAAGCCCTTAATTTAAGATGTGCCTTTGTGATTCAATTAATTAAGACATTCCAGACTTGTGATTTTTGAAATTTTAAATATTCAAAGGATAGTACTGGTAATAATTTTAATTCAATAGAGCAGTTAATGGTGTAATGTCGTAAAAAGCCCTCCTCCGGTGGCCCTTCGCATTGGCATATTTGCTCCATCTCAACATAGTGTGTTGAAAGTCGGTAACTAATGAAAGATGATCACTTAGGGTCAAATGTTTCGTTAACCAAATCAAATGTCTTCTATGTGAAGCCCTAGGCTAAATGTGCTAATAAATCTTACCTACATATCCTTAATATCGAAATATAATTAAGTTAAATTTTGAAATATAACTGTAAGGTTCAGTCACAAGCACGAAAAAAACGAACAAGATAGCGCACTTATTAAGATGTACATACACTGTACAATAAGAGAGAGAAAAGAGAGGAGAGCGCAGATACGAATACTCACATAGCAATTTTGATGACGCACACATTTTGTCTGACTACATAAAATTAAAAGTTTTTTAGCGTCCTTATTTTTCAAAATTAAACTAGGGTTATGGATTGTAAGATTTCGATTAAGGAATATAGTTGTTTCAACTGGGCACATTTAAAATGCCTATGAAGAACTTTTGATGGTAGAAAAATTTATGAGAGCGCTAGTGATCTTGGCATTAAGGTTGTGTGAACCTACTTTCAAAAACACATTTGATTGGGAGAAAGTATTCTTCAATGGAAGAGGAAGGGCTTTGGCATTTACATATAGATTGTGTATTGGTAAAATTATTTAACCTAGTACGTTTGAAAATAATTTATAATCAAATTATGGAGTTTTTTTTTGAACAGAGGAACTTTAATTAAGGGCTTTGATATATAACAAACAAATGTATCTTTCAAGACATTTCAATTACTACAGCGCTATTGACCTTGATTTACCTAGTTCATTTCAGGGTTTAGTCAGCAAATTCAAATCTTTTATTTAAAAATAAAAATTCTTGTTTAAAATGGTGAATGTGTGTAAATGTCCGAATTTGTGCGAATGATTTTCTTAGATAGTAGGACCAATAGTTATGGGTGTAGTTTTACAATGTAAATTAATTGGGAAATTGTGGTGGATATTAAATATTATTATATAGTGCTAATATTTAGAAATATTGTGTCCCGTTAGCATTATAGACTGTTTATTTTTATACTTAATCTACTTGTATAGATTATTAACCACCTACATTGACAATTTAGTGTATATAATTGGTATAATAGCTTTATTTGTATGTGGATAGATGCTCCAATTTTTATTCCCATGGCTTGTTATGGGAATTAAATCACTTTGTTTATGTGATCGCGCTCTTTCTTCATGTTGTTTGGTTGACTCGATTGTTTCGCATCATTAGAAATTGTCGATCTGATGGATTATGTTGCTTTGGTATAAATCAGATTGGTAAAATACAAAACAAGTTGTTGGATTTATTTTTAGCATGTTTTGTGTGTAGATAGCTATACTTGCTTGGAAGTATATTTGTACATTGAGCCAGGGACTAGCATGATGCTCGAGATTCACATGTTGTTTAACGTAATACAATAGGAAGTTTAATTCAGTTGTTAAATAGTCTTACTTCAGTGGTGATAATGCAGAATTATCTTCCTTGTTTTAAATCCTCCAGTAATCTTTAGTGATTAAGTAATCTTTGTCTACATTGAATTTATCTGTTGTACGGAACTTTGTTGCACTGTGTTTGGCGTGTCTATGTTTGTAGCGGCACCAAGTAGCAGAGCCCACGATTTGGTGTAGAGTATCTCGTTAAGTAATATCATTGGATAGCTAATCACGTGTCATATTTCGGAACTATATATATCAGCGAAGCTAGAAAGTGCCAGAGTAATACGCAGTTAACAGGCGGCGATTATTAATTCCAATTTGGATACGTCAAGAAATTAGGTTAGAAGATTAATAAGGCGATTTTCTCCAATCACACTGGACTGTTTACTTTAATATTGAATTGATATAATGAATATTAAAATTGTTGTCATTCAGCACGCCCTTTTGGCATTCCTGAACATGTTACGAGACTCTAGGCTTAGATATATTGTTTTATAGTACGCATTTCCTGTAGAATGTATATTGAATTAAAAATCATTGTCATTATGTCTACAAGTGTTTTTACTCACATGAGCGAACGGTCAAGTGAGTATTTTCTTGATCGCTTTTGTCCGTCGTCTGTCGTCTGTCCGGGTCTGTCGTGTCTGGTTATTTATATTTTCGATTCTTTTCGCAAGGACGCTGGGACCATTCAACAACTTGGTAAGAATTTATTCTTGGGTAAGGGAATTCAAGTTTGTCGAAGAATGAAGGAACAGGCCAATAAAGGGGGATATTCATGAAAATGCAAAAATATGGGGTTTGGTTGGGGGGTTCATTTAAAATCTTCTTCTCAAGAACCACTGGCCAAATACTAATTTATATGGAAGCTACTATATATATGAAATTACGTGTTCAATCTATGACCCGGGGTTACTGATGGGAAGATAGGGCACACATAGGGGTGACGCGTCACTAGGGATTACTATACTTGTCTACGCTGGACCATCGGGCTGACTAAATATCTTCGTCAAGAACATGCAGGAAACTGAAATTTATGGAATCTCCTGATACTAGAGGCAGATTCATTTGTTGAAATATGGACCGGGGTAACGATCGGGGGCCACTTAGGGAGATCAAAGTTTACCCATAATGATTGTTATAGGGATAAATCTTTAAAATCTTCTTCTAAGCCACTGGAACAGGAGCTGAATTTAATATGAAGCTTCCTGATATGTAGGGACATTTAAGTTTGTTCAATCATGACCCGGGGGTACGATGGAGGCCACAAATAGGGGATAAAGTTTTACATAATGATGATAATAGCGGAAAAATTTATAAAAATCTTCTTCTCAAAAACCGTGGGCAGAAGCTGAAATGTTATTATGGATAGCTTCCTGAATGAGGAGATTCAGTTGTCAAATATGGCCTGGGGTAGATGAAAGGCATACATAGGGGATCAAGAGTTTGTATGAGGAAAATCTTTTCTCAATAGATCATTGGACAGGAAAGCTGAAATTTTATAGCAGTCTGTATAGAGGTCATTCTAGCTTGTGTCAAATCATGACCCAGGGGTACGATGGGGTCAAATAGGGTAAGTTTGTATATAATTATTATGTAAATGCTGTTTGAAAAAAAATTTACGTTCTCAAAGAACATTGGACCTAGAACGATATTTATCTGGATTCTGATATTAGAGGAGATTCAAGTTTGTTAAGATATACCCGGGGTTACGATGGGCTACAATTTGGGATCAATTTACTATATGATTATATAGGGAAAATTTTTACAATCTTCTTCTCAGAGCCCTGGCGTAAAGCTTCTGATTATATCGGAAGGATAAAAGTTGTTTCAGATCAGACTATTCGGGGTATGGGCACAATGGGGATTCAGTATTTTATAATCATGCGAATATTATAGGGAAATTTTGTTAAAATCTCTTTATAATTGACTCGAGAGTGGTATAGTTCTGAAAGTTCTGAATATGGAGTAGAGTTTAAGTTTGTTTTTAGATAATGCTCCCCCTTACGAGGGTTGGTGTTGGGGGGACCATAATGGTGGATTAAAGTTGATATTACTGTCTCTTCTTAGTGAGATTGATTGATGATTATTTTTTTGTTTGATGTCCCTCTCGGAATATGTCACTCAATGGAGTACGTCAATTTGGTGAGGGGTGTGAAATATTAGATGCTTCGCAACTTCGGGTTGAAGCAGTGGAGGTGATCTTTTTTCGGCGCAAAAACTGCTGTGTACAGGAGATATCTGGTTTTCCGGTATCGATACCGAATGACCGTCCATTGCAGAGTGCATTAGACACGTGAATCAAGGAGGATACCTGGGGATTATTCTATACCGGCAGGGAATTCTTAGAAAGGATGTCAGCGTGGCGAGTGTGGAGATGGGCCTTGTTGTTTTATAGTACGCATTCACTGTAGAATTGAATGAGATTAACATGCTTTGAAAAAAGAATAATTCCATTCACACAAGTCCGTTTTTAGCCACCTGGAGCCGAAGGCTCAAGTTGAGCTATTCTGATCGCTTTTGTCGTAGCTGTACTGTTCGTACTTCTGTATGTCTGTTAACTTTACTCATAATATATTCCGAGCATGTCTATCTAAAGAAGCGTGTGTCCAAATTCACTTATACATGTAACATAATTAGCTGTAAGGGGATCAAGTTTGTTCAAATGAATGGACCAGGCCCAATCAAGGGGAGATAATACCAAAATGCCAAATAGGGTGGTGTATTTCAAAAATCTTGCTCTCAAGAACCATTTGGGCCAGAAAGCTGAAATGTTCATCTAAGAGTCTCCTGATATTAGTGGAGATTTCAAGTTGTCTCAAATCAATGCCCAGGGGGTAGATGGGTGTACAAACAAGTGAATCAAAGTTTGACATGTGATTAAGATAGGAAAATCTTTAAAAAAAAGATCTTCTCTCAACGGAACACTGGCAGGAAAGTGAAAATTTATTATGGAACTTCCTGATATAGTGAGGAGATTTGAATTTGTTTCAATATGACCCTGCGGGGGGACGAGTGGGGCCACAATTAGGGTCAATAGTCTTTACTATGAATTTATATGGAACTATTTATAAAATTCTTCTCTCTTCAAGCGAAATATGGCCATTAAGTGAAATTTTAATATGACCAGCTTCCTGATTATCGAGGATATTCAAAAAGGTTCTTTTCAAATCATTGACCCGGGGGCCGATGGTCCCCATATGGGACAAGTTTACATATGAGTTATAGTATGGGAAAATCTTGTTAAAAATCTTCTTCTCAAGAACCATGGACAGGAAAGCTGAAACTTTTTATGGAAGCTCCTTTATAGTTGGTAGATCAAGTTTGTTCAATGCATGCCAGGCTATGTGGGGCACAATAGGGATCAAAGTTTTACATTTGATTAATTACTAAATTGTCCTCTCAACGATCCAAAAGAACATTTACCCTTAAAGCTTCCTGATATAGATAATAAATTTTGATAGATATACGTCCCAGGGTACCTGCAAAGGCACAAAGGGGATTCAAAGTTGTTGCATAAAAATTGCTTTCCCGAACGAACTGGTTAGTTTTAAAGGAAACTTGAATAATTCTCTAAATCCTCACTGAGCTGAGCAACCAGGATCTTGTCACTACAGAGTGAGGATGTGGCGATGGGTCCTCTGTATATTCATTAGAAATGCAGAAGACCAGTATGGTTGGAGATTCCTATAGAGTACGCTGAAGTCATAAGACATTTAAGTTTCAACTATTTTGTAGTCCAGTAAGTACACTCGCCATCTGGGGAGCTTACATATTTTAGATATAACATTTATGTAAATACTATTGAATTTGTGTTTTGCAGCTCTGTATAAAATTCTTAGTTTCATTGATTGTCTATTACATCCCAGTCATAGTTGAATGTCAACAGAAGACAGAACACAGAAACAGAATAATAGTTAATATGGCAAAAAAGTATACTTTAATAGAATTTTAATCCTATTCGAAGGAGGGTGGAGAAATAGCAACATGCACTGCTGCGAGACATGGATGTGTGTGTTTGTGTGTTATGGCACAAAGATTACATGTAGAGATAGCAAGGGATAATTATCTTGAGATATCATAATCTTGTGACATGTTTCCCATGGAGAGAGGATCTACTATTGATTTCAAGGTCAGGTTCAAAGGTCCCAAGGTCCTTATGACTATTGGTTAAAAATCTTGTAACGTAGAACAATGCTTCATCAGATGGTCATAAACATTCCATACAAATGTTATATTATGGATGAGATTTATGAACATATTCGATTTCAGGTCAAGGTCAATAAAGTCAAGATAGTATATAGTACTGCTAAAAATACACAGTGAACAAGCTGAAGACAAGAGGATCATAAAGCTTTCCACAAATGTTGCGCATGGAAAAGTATGAAACCTACTGATTTTTAGTAATGTAATTGATAAGAAGGATGGTCACATTTGGGTAAATTTCTTAAAGATTTGCGAGACTGTGACAGAGGATATAAACCTTCTACAAATATTGTTAAGGGTCAAAGATCAGAGTCAATTATGATTAATTGCCTATATACTTTTCGTGAATTAATGTGGAACATATATATGGTCACCAGCGGCATCAGTGATGTGGCACTCATTTTTTTCTAGTTGTTTTATTACATATAATCCAGAAGTAAGCGGCCTGGTAATATAATTGGTTGATAACTAGATGTGATAAATAAGCATTGATAGCCATTGGGACCATCAGTCTAGCAAATGATAATGTACATTACGGAACAATGGGGTAATGCAATATTCGCAACTTTAAAATCATGCTCCATTTGCATAGTTCATATATGTTGTTTTCACATTTTATAGTTCTTCATGCTATTTGCGACCAAGGAATATGTAGAAGGCTCGGGAGAAATTAATAAGGACAGGGTTGTTTGATGCGTTTCTTATGTATGGTTTGTTTGGAATAGAATACTTTTTTAAAATTTTGCGCGATTGATGCTTGCTTCAAATTTATGTCTATGATCAATTAATTGTTACTAAGAAGAAGCTAGAAATCCGTAGATTTAGTAAACAGTTCTGTACGATGTGATACTTGTAACGGATATACCAACTATTTTGTAGTCCCCAGTAAGTACCTCGCCATCCCTGGGGAGCTTACAATATTTTAGATATAAAACATTTGTAAATAACTATTGAATTTGTTGTTTTTGCAGCTCTGTATAGAATTCTTATTTCATTGATTGTCTTTTACATCAAAGTCATGTTAAATGTCAACAGAGAGACAAACACAGAAACAGAAATAAAGTTTAATATGGCAAAAAAGTATACTTTAATAGAATTTTTATCCTCTCGCAACTAGTTGTGGAGAAAATATAGCAGCATGCACTGCTGCGAGTCCATGAGACTGTGTGTGTTTGTGTGTCTATGAACAAGATACATGTAGAAGCATGTTAAGGTATCTGAGGATCATCAAATCTTGCACATGTTTCCCATGGAGAGAGGATGTACCCTATTGATTTCAAGGTCAGGGTTCAAAGGTCAAGTCACTTTTGACTTATTGTTAAAATCTTGTGAATGATAGAAACAATGGCATTCATCAGATGGTCACTAAACCTTCTCATAAATGTTACCTATGGAGAGATTATGAACCAATATTGATTGTTTCAAGGTCAAGGGTCAAAAAGTCAAGATCACTATTGAGTAGCGCCTAAACACGTCAACAGTGAAACAAGCTAGAAGACACAGAGGATCATCAAAACCTTCCACAAATGTTGCCCATGGAAAAAGTCAGATTGAAACCTTACTGATTTTTAGGTCAATGTAATTGATCAAAGGTCAAGGTCACCATTGGGTATTTCTTAAAAGAATCTTGCGAACGTGATCAGAGGATCACTAAACCTTCTACAAATATTGTTAAGGGTCAAAGATCAGAGTCAATATTGATTAATGCCTATATATTTTGTGAATTATGTGGAACATATATAATGGCTCAACCAGCGGGGCCCTCAGTGATGTGGCCACATTCTTTTTTTTTCTAGTTGTCTTTATTATCTATATCCAGAAGCGGGTGAGCGGCCTGGTATATATTGATTGATACTAGATGTGTAATAAGTCATGATAGCCAGTGGGACATCCAGTCTAGCAAATGATATTGTCATCATCACGTGACACATACGGGGTATGCAATATTCCGCAACACTTTCAAAATCATGCTCCATTTGCATAGTATCATGATGGTGTTTTCACATTTATAGCTTCTTCACTGCAATTTGCCGATCCAGGAATTATGTAGAAGGGCTCGGGGGTAAAATATAAGGGACAAGGGTATGTTGATCGTTTCTGTATGTTTGTTTGGAAATAGAATACTTTTTTAAAAATCTTAGCGGCCGATTTGATGCTTTGCTTCAAACTTTATGTCTATGATCAAAATTATATTGTTACTAATGAAGCAAGCTAGAAATCGTAGATTTAAGTAAACAGTTCTGTACCATCGGTGACTGGCCTGTCTAAATGAAGTTTATAATCCTTGTAACGAATACACATTTTGAACAATTCTTTTTGAAATAAAACAGAAATGTAGAGAGAGATAATAATCAAATATTAATATTTTGAATTGGGTGCCCCTCCCCCCCCCCACGTTTTTGGAGTCATATGACAATCAAAGAATATTTCAATGAAAAAATCAGCCTTATGAATATAAAAATTAATTACCATATTTTTATTTATCATCTATTTGTATTAATATACTTCTATTTAAATCTTTATCATACAAACTTTTAGACTTCAAGCATCGCCGATGAGAAATTATTTTTCGAAATGTGTCGCATACGATGCACCAAAATTTTTATTCATACTCCCTTATATATTTTAAGATGAAACTTTTCTAACAAACAGTCCTCTGCGTGGTTTTGGTACATACATACAAGGACATGTAAGTGTTTACCATTATTTTTTCTGATGCACAAACACAGAGAAGCCAACAATCCTTGAAGTCTACGTTTAACATTAATATATAGCGCCATCATTTTTAGCCTGGCTTTGCTAAAAGGCATTGTGATCGCTTTTACAAAGTAAACAAAAAACCGAATAGCATTCAAGAAGAAACCTCCACAATACAAAATAGTTTTTCTGATATTCAATAATTCAGTGAATCAATATAATTGTTCATTTTGAGAACTAAAATAAACATTTTAAATAGGTTCCGATTACTTATGTATGATCTAATAACAAAGATTGAGGTGGGGTTTTTTTTTTTGTTGTTGTTTGTTTTTGTTT
>CAJDSM010131063.1:0-13304 GCA_903981925.1 Ostrea lurida | reverse complement strand
TCTCTTTAAAGAATTATTGCGCTCATTAATTTGAATTATGATTCATATATTCAATATAACGAGAAGCAATAATTCAATTATTAGCGCGCTTATATATTGATGATATCATTAATTAATTGAAAGAGAAAAATATCATCATTATTGACAACATTAACTCCAATTGAATGCGCGTTTTTCAGTGTTAAAGAGAGAATCAATTCAATTATTAGCGCTCTTCAATTCCAGCAAAAGAATTAAAGATGATCGATCAATGCATTAATGCGCGCAATAATTCCAGAATTAAAGATATCATTAATTATTTAAAGACGATCTTTAATTGAAATTATTTGCGCGCCATTAAATTTATAAAGATATCTTTAAATAATTAGGTATCTTCAATTATTGTGAGTTTATGTTAATTTGGCTCCATAGAAATCGTCCGTGTTGTCAACTAGAGTTACAGTAGTAGTTTGCCGTTAATGTCAATGATTAACCAAAGCTTCGTTTTGAATGTTTATCGTGTCGGGTGGTCGTGTAAAATGTTGAAAGTCATATGTTTTGATGTTTGTTGATATTATGTGAAAGGTTTGGGATTGTCAAATTACTATGAACGTTTTTAGAGTTTTTTAGATCAACAATTTGATTTACACCACTTCTGGATATTGTAGTTTCACAAATGCTCTGAAGCTATGCCTCCTTAATACAGCTTCATATTTTCGTGAGGAGTTAAACGACGGGGCTTTGTAGATCATTTATGCATAGCGCAATATATCTTTTAGGGGTTTTTATGAAGTTTTGGAATCTAATATAGGTACTTAGAAGTTGAATATTCTTTCTCCCAATTGGACTTGAATCATAAATGTGCTTTTTAAAACTGAAGCTAGATTTGGAAAGAAGGAGAGATAGAGAGTGTAAGTACATTACCAAGATGTGAAGTTAAAACCAGAGTTCGTTTACAAATGCAGTTGTAGTAATGCGCTTATCAGAAAAACCAATATCTGTAATAAGCTTGTCGGCTTGAGACAGAAATATTCCATCATAGTAAGCTATGCTATTCGTTGATCCTACCTCAATTTACAAAAAGCACAGAGGGTGATGGTTCGGGACTTTGGTAACTATATATTGTCTAATGATGGGATTTCAATATTTTCTTTCTTATACTTTTAATCCTTCTGAATAAGGGACCAAGTTTCTTTCCATATTTACCATCTGATAATCTCGACATAATTCATAATGGAAAATGAATTCTGTCGCCAATTAAGATGCCGAGGGTTCGTCTGGATTTAGGGAACTTTTGAACTAAGTGACTGTAGGTCGCTCATTATCGAAATATATTTACATTACTGTAATGACACTGTCCAGCTGACGTCGTAGTTGAAGAAGAAAAGAACAGTGGTTGGATTAAGTATGAATATGCAATATTATGGCACTTGCAAGTTTGCTTGTAGTTAAACAGTTTGGATGCAATCGGGAAATATATTGTAGGATATGCAGGGGGGAGATTGAATTGAAAATATGGCAGGAGATACAGGACTGACTTTTTTATGAAGAAGAAATGTTGGCTTATCGTTTATCGGCATCTATTCCCTTATTAGCGTGATGTTCAGACTTAAACGAACCAGAATGCGGAGTGCGAAGATTCGGAAGGATTACTATCCGTAAGCGTCGAGGGTGGTTGTAAAAGGCTGTTGATGAGGCAACATCCAGTATCATAGCGATTATAGCTCTATATTCTGGTATTTGACACATCCAAATGTAAACTGCTTTGGCATTCTCTCAATTAATTTTGTTCAAAACTTTCAATGGAAACAAAGTAAAGTTTCTGTGCGGATGTGATGTTGACTCTAATTGTGGCTACGTATGGCAAGAAGTGATGCGAAGATACTGCATTGGTAATATGTGGCTCTTGATACATGAACGATGTCCAGACTCGTTTACGTCTTTGTGCATTCGGAAAAAAGTCTCGTCACAGTTAAATTGATTTCCATCTGGACTAGTCATATTTCCTATCATTTTGTACTTATCATTGTATCCCTATGGAATGCAGATGCCAGCGTCTTAATCCAGTGATCTCGTTGTTACGAAAGGGGTGCTTAAAGTGGGATTGTTTGTGTGATAGTAATTCTTTTCTTCTAAAAGTTCTAACTTTCGATTAACAGGATGATCGGTTCAGCGGTGAATTAAAATGATTGTACAAAAGTTGGTTCTACCATTTGATAATTTGAAATCTTGACCCGATATTTTTGTTGAGTGACCCCTTCGTCTCGCCACATAAATCAAACCACAGAGGTACACGTCAATTGGGCGTAGACAACAGTTAGAAGGATTACAGGTCAAATCTCGAAGGTTTTGGTCACAAGAATTAATATCACTGTGAGACTACTAGTAAGGAATTCCTTAGGATTTAAAATATACACAGGTTTTTACAATTTTTACTGAACATTTCGAGAATGGAACACATGAGATCCGATGAGGGGAAATTATTCAAAAAAAAATAAAAAATATTTAACGCACGGTGGCAATCTGTAAATTTTGTATATGAAATTACAATTCTCTGTACCAAAGTCACTATTCGACGACTGAACAGTTGACAATTGCTTTATATCTCGAGGTAATCCGCGGGACACCAACCAAATCTGTCGGAAGCCGTGCCCTTATACACGGGGGAAAAAGACCAGTACACATGCATTAAAGTGTGCTACGCGCAGTAGATGCAGTTTACAGGCTTCCGTTTTTTGTAGTATACACCCATCCAAAAAAAAAATATACCAGGAGTACTGAAGAGTCTGATCGCCGGTACTGTATTGAGAAAATCAAGCCAAAGAGGAGGGTTTGTTAAAATCTTCCATACAAAATATGCTTTCAGAGTTGAACTAAATAATGCCTTTTATACATTTTTTTTTAATAAATGATCATTAGTAGCTATTAAAACTATTCAGCTACACTAGTTAGTTCTATGTTTTTGTCAGGCTGGTTATTACTGCCCCCTTTGAATGTGACCCCCCATCCCTCTTTTTGGTGTTTTTAATCGATGTGATTCATTACATAGTGGGAACGTTAGATGGAATACAAGCCAGAATTTGAATCGATGATTACATAGTATATGTGTCCGCTAAACCAGAACCTGATGTGCACGATAAAGATTCTCCTGCTCACAGAATATAGGTTCTAACTATTTGCAGCCTTCACTGACCATAGTGACGTCTCTTATTGAGTGGAAAATTCTCAAGCGGGGCATTAATTCTATATAACACCAGTTCACGGTTACATTTATTACTCATCATTTCCTAAATAAAACTCATACATTAGTGTTTTAATTAATTAATGAACGGAAAATAAAGGCAGCTAGGATTCATATTATATATCGGCCGCAGGAGCGGGCCATTCTATTTGGTTGATTGTGTAAATTGTGCAGCATGGGGAGAAGGGGGGGGGGGGGGTATTTCGAGAAAATGATATCTATCCAATAAGTATAAACGTTTTGAATCATTCTTCTTTTCAGAAATGACTTAATAAACAGTTATAACTGTATCATGGTCATTTACATTTTTATTCATTATCAACGGATACGTTATGAATTACGACTTTCATACAGAAGTGTTGTACAACGACACTTCTCCCGAAATGGCCTTGTGTAAAAAGAGGAAGCAATTCGTTATGAGGTTGCAGATTGATGATACGATCATATGAAATGATTAAAACATCGTTATTTTGTTTGAAATATGCTGCAGCTTCAGAATATTTTGATTCTAGCGTATATTTCTGACTGGATTGTTTTATGATAAAATCTCAACTGCAAACTCAGTTTGCATTCAAATACAATGTACATGTTATGCCAATCCAGCGAAATGGTACTCGCCATCATGCTGACCAGTGTTCCATGGTATGCCTTATTCGATTTGTTTCTAGATGCATGTTTGCATTTCTGCACTTTTTTTTGACATTCAAAATAATATATTCTGCATATAACTGCATGATGTGCTTCTAACTTAATAGAGATTCAAGCTTTCGTCACTTGCGAATTTACCTGAAGCTGGGCGGATTAAAGATTTCTAGTCGTTGGAAACAAGACACATATATGTCTGTTAGACGAAACACTCTATTGCCCACACAAGTATCTGAAGTAATATTAAGAGCATGCTTGGGTTCTCTTCATAGATATATTTATTAGTGCTTTGAGACAAGGTCTTCCAACAATCTTAGGCTATTCCTATGGGCACTAATTGTACGCCCTTATGGGGCAGACTTATTTTTCGTATTCATATGAAGCAGAATCTTGAGTAACAGAAAATGTTACGGGATAAAAACAAAAAAACTTTGCCGTTCCTTCAACTATACATATGTATATAGATGATGTGCTATCCAATTAAAATCAGTCATGTTTCAACAATTTGCCACTTTGATTCTATCACGAAGAACTCGACATAAGGGAGCACCACAGAATCTGAACACTATGCTTCATACTTGGATTTTACTTAACATGGACTCTAATGCGACTGACGAACTAATATTAGTTGATCAAGCGTGATTGACTTTGACATTTGCAATCGTCAACTTCCTTTTCTATGTAGTATTACCACTATACCTGCTATTGGTGTGTATATTCCAGGCAGTTGATTCGAATACGCAAGAGCCATGCTAGGTTGGCGGACTTTTTAAAGCGGGCAGACTCACTTGAACAAAAATTGTATGCATTGCAAGGGTTAACGAATCGTTTAAAAGTGCGTCATTGATCGGCCAAATCTAAGTCGCTCATAATGACCTTGTTTTGCGATACACATTATCACTAAGTCGATATGTGATGACTTTTTTCAATACCCTTATGTTAGCTGTCATTTCTAGTAGATTTGGGACTACGGGTAATCCTGTATACTTTATTTCGCTAAGGTCACGGCGGGTGTGACCGGTCAGCAGAGGATGCTACTCCTCCATCGGCACCTGATCCCTACTCGCCTTTGTCGGAAGGTCCGTAGTTGCCTAACTCGATTTTGTATATGATTTTGGATTTGGATTAACTTGCAAATGGTTACAATGTTAACTTCGCCTTTTTGTACATGTAGAAGGTCGTGGAGTAACTAATGGAGACAGCCTGTCTCGAGCATGTTGGTCGTTTCTGTATGTTTCTTTGGAAATAATTCAGAATATTTAAAATTTTAGCGGCCGATGATTTGATGCTTTACATCAAAGTTATATTAGTCTTTAATCGGACGTGGTACCGTACAATACGTCCCAGACTAATGTCGGCCGAGTTGTTATGATTTGAATTTCCCCTATCAATTTGGGCAGTATAACGGTAACTGTACCATTTATCCTTTTAATTTTACTTTTGTAGCCATTTATGAACCATTCTGACACGAATTTCGAGGTTTTTGTCATTTAGCGAAAGAACAAGCATACTTACAAAAAAGGGGGGAGGGAGATAACCCTTCTGATACGCAAGTGTGCTAATGTAACGTGTATAGCGGTCATCCATCCAGTTTGCTCAAGTTTCCTCTTATACTGTCCGCTACACTTCCCCCCGCTCATGTAAGCTTAGTTCCGAAGCTTAGCATCAATTTGAACACAATATGGGCTGGTTTCCTTTTTAAACCATGAATAGCAGTATGTATAGATATCAGCCATATTGGTCTATTCATATAAAATGGCGAAGTAACAAAGTATCAAACGTAATCATAGTCCAAAAAAAAACCACATACAAAATCGAGTGTAGGGCAACACGGACCTTCGACGAAAGCGAAGGCAGGATCAGGTGCCATGGAGGAGTAAGCATCCTCTGCTGACCGGTCACACCCGCCGTGAGCCTATTAGATTTAATTACCCAGGTGAATTAGTCAGTAAGCTAGCATGTTGACTTTGAACAGGTGATGGTGGGTTCGAATTTAGCAGGGATTTTCATGTTTTTCCAAGATTATTTTCTGCTAAAATGAGTTTTATAACTGAATAAAGTAAATTTGAAAGTTTTCAATTTCAAAGTACAGTATTGTTATACATAGTATCCATTTTTCATTCATATCAAGCATTTCTTCAACGCTTGCTTCGATACAGGACCTTTGTTATCAAGGTCATAATTGAAAGATTCTTACTTCTAAATGCTGTATCAGTAAGTTTTAACTACAATGCCTTACATTTCCGCTTTGTTGTAATTCGGGGGCATCAGTGTTTCTTAAACACTTTTTGTTAAACTTTACTCACTGTTTTTAAAGGAGTCCCAAACAAGAATATAATGCAGAGTGGTATAAAGACCGCGATGGAGAGAATGAAACAAGGTGCAGTATAACAAACTATAGCATATTATTTATCTCTTGTCAGTTAGAATCTTGGTTCTGATACGCAATAGGATAACAAACTTAGTCAAACAAAATAATGCTTGTTAAAGTTTTGTTTTCGATTTTTAGTAACAAAAAATGCTACAAGGATTCATTTTAAATTTGTCGCATTCTTCTATTTGCAGGTAGTTTGTCACCGCATTGGAATTTAGCATTACATATTCTGATATACATTGTAAAATATTGTGTTCAGAAGTTGTGAATCTTCTTTTCAGTTCTGGTGCAGAATATGGTTTTACACAAGCAGCAGAATCAACAACGTATCCAAAACAGAAAGAGACTGGAAGTCATAGGTATGTTAATCTAACTTCTATCGTTTAAAAGCTTCAGTTCATTGAAATGGACTTCGAATGTTTGAAAAACCATCAAGAAATCCAAACCTTGGTGATGCAAATATTGCCATTTATGGAATTGGGTGGTGTTTCGAGTGTGCCCTCAATGAATACTTTTTTCTATGTTCTACTGTTAATTAGCGTATACCACTGACCTTAAAAATCAATTTTGTTGTCAACATTTATTAATATCACAAGACCTACAATGTAAGGGCTTTAATGATCACCCAAGTACCACATAAGTAATTCTTGCTTGTACACTGTACATGAAAAGTTTTGCTATTTGTAGGAGCTTTGAGAGATTCAACTGAATTAATAGCTGTAGTTTACTTTTAATATTTCTAAGTGGCATTGAGACAAGGACATGGTGAAGGGTTACAACACAATGCCTGGGCATAACTTTTGTACCCAGTATGGAATATACTGGTCACTCCATTGCATGTACAATTATTACATTGGCTTACAAATAATACAGTATTTCGTTCGAATGATTTTACTTGGGATGAAAAGGAAGTATTGTATGTTTTTTCTATCCTTGATTCATGATGCCAACACTTTGTATATCTTATGGTAATAATTAGCATTTGAGAAATATTCTATGCAGTGTTTTTAAATGCAGTGACTGGCATGCGTAAATTTAGTTATTGATGTCATATATCATTTATGTGCATTTTGTTGCAAGAGTATTAGCATATAGGTGATTTTTTATTTCTCTAAAGAGAAATATTAATGTTTAATTCTATCACAAAATGTCAAATTCATCAATGTGTCTCCAAGGGCATGGTAACATGTTGACATTGATTTTGTGGACGAAAATGAATTACTGCTACACAATATTGTTATGTCTTAATTTGGATACTAGTAGCCCTAGAGTGTTATAGAGTACTATCTTCGGGCCCAAACATTTGACACATGGACTAGACACCTTGCAAAACTGGAAAAGGTCACAAATTCATTTTGACATCCTCTGTACTAGATCTTCAGGAGTATAAAGATTTTAAGTTTGCTTCTTTAATTTACGTTCGTTCGAGAGCTTTTAGTCGTATTGAGACGTCACAAACTGTAGGTGATGTACCACAAATTTGGACCTATACTTAGTGTCATATCAGGAATTGTTTTTCAAAAAGGTATTATACAAACAAGCGAAGTTAACATCGTGTTAAACGTAATCATAATCCAAAAAACATATACAAAATCGAGTTTAGGGCAACACGGACCTCCAACGAAAGCAAAGGTAGGATCAGGTGCTATAGAAGAGTAAGCATCTTCTGCTGACCGGTCACACCCGCCGTGAGCCCTTAGTCGAAATAAAGTAAACGGGATTACCCGTAGTCAAATCTAGTAGGAAAATGACAGTCTAACAAAGGGAATGAAACAAATCAGTCAACATATGACTTAGTGATACTTTGTAAATCGCAAACAAGGTCATTATAGCGACTGTAGAATTTGCGAAATGATGACTTTAAACGAGATTCGTTATAACCCTGCAACATCAACGTTTTTGATACATCGTCATAATCGCTGATTTCCATTTTAAAACATGAATAGCAATATAGATATCAGCCATATTTGTCTATTCATATTAGATTTAATTATCCAGGTGAATTGGTCAGGAAGCTAGCATGTCGACTTTGAACAGGTGATGGTGGGTTCGAATTTAGCAGGGGTTTTAATGGTTTTCCAAGATTACTTCCTGCTAAAACTGCGTTTTGAAACTGAATAAAGTAAATTTGAAAGTTTTCAATTTCAAAGTATTGTTGTACACAGTCTTCACTTTTCATTCATATCAAGTATTCCTTCAACGCTTGCTGCGATACAGGACCTTTGTTATTAAGGTCATATCTGAAATATTCTCACTTCTAAATGCTGAATGTCTGTGAAGGAGCAGTCACTAGCTGTGTTTATGTATTGGGCTTGACGCGGTCATGGCACTAGCGGGGCTCAAACTCAGAACCTCCCAGTTACGAAACGAACACTCTACCACTGAGCTAAAGGTTTTAAAAGACATTACTGATATGATTGGTCACTATATGATACATATAGTCATGCCATGGGGCCTTATACCCGGACTTAGTGGTAATGAGTTTCACAATGCATTTTAGAAATAGATGTATCATGGAGCGCCATATTAGAATGACCGCCTCTGATCCAAGGATTATGAATTTTACAATGTTGGTATAGACATCCCTTATCATGTTCTCAGTTTGGTTGTTTGATTTAGATTTAATTATGAAAGAAACAATGGATGTTTACTATATGAGCCATAAGTATGTCAATTTTCCCCCAAGATGGCCGCTTGTAATTTTGTTTACATCTTGAATAAAATCAAACACTTAATACCTCATTGCTCTCAATATTTTGTGATGAAGTCGTTTTGATGCAATCACTCTCCGACATCGTTTGGGTAGACTGGAATAGAGGGATCTATGGTAAGTTTTTGACAGCTTATTCCAGACACACACTAACTCCCGTTTCAAGTCACGGTGGTACGGATGTTGAAAATTCGACGTTTTACGTTGTTTTCAAGACAAGCCAGATATTTTTAATCGGATTTAAGTCAGGAGATGTGGGGGCCAAAAAATGTGGGATATTGTTTTTCTGTTTCCAGTCCTCCGTCTATCGAGAGCAATGAATGGTAAAATTGTCATCCACGAAATGCCACGGCGAATTTCCAAAATATTTCACAATTACAGGCCACAAATATTCATCCAATACTCGATATACTTTTGAGAGTTCATATTACCATCAACAAATGCCAGCATTCCAGTTCCATGGTAAGTAATCGTCCCCCAAACCATCAACTTCAAACTGCGTGAGGGTCCCTGTCCAAGATACCCCAAACAATAGCCTCTCCATTTCTCCGATGTTTTCCTCCAAACTTAAACTTTACCATCAGGTTTTATAACTATGGTCATTTCGTCACTAAAAATAACATTCTTCCGATGTTGATCGACTTTCCCTGTTAATTTCCCCATACAACACTGTAGTCTTTTTTTCCTACAATTTCCAGAACCCCCAATTTCTTAGCCACAGTCCTCCTCCAGTAGTTCTGTCTATGTAATTCCCGCTGAATTGTTCTACGAGAAACAGTTTTTGACACTGATTTGTTATATTCCTCCGAAATGTCCGATAAACATTTTCTTCTGTCCTTTTTCACAGAAGGACAATCCTTGATAATGCCGTTTGGTCGCGAACTGTCATGGATCGGGGTCGTCCACTTCGATGTTTATTTTCGACGCTGTCTCGCTCGTGATATCGCGTTAAAAATCTACAGATGGTCGAAAGATTCAATTGTAACATTTCAGCCACCTTAGCCGCTTTTAATCCACTTTCAGTTAATGAAATAATACTTCTCTTCACATCGATGGTTAGTTCTCGACCCTTTCGTCCCATGCTCGTTGTTAACATTGACAATGAAATTTAGCAGAAGTTATGACTACTTCCGGTTTACATTGAGGGTAAAAGTAGTCTACGGCGGCTTGTTTGTGACAAAAAATAAGTAAATTCGTATGTGTAAAATAAGTTTTTATTGATATCAAATACCGACTGGGACTTTTTTACGGCGCCATCTTGGAAAAAAAAATTGACATACTTTTGGCATGTGAGTGTAGCACCAGAATCCCTGAAAAAGAAATTGTGTCAGATATGACAGATGGGTTAGAAGTGACAAAATTATACTTACCTTAACATAAATATATTCAAGAAACAGCCTTTCTAACAATTTCTCATTCCTTTTATTTTGAAATCCACAAGCAGCCCTTCGAGGCAAAGAGATTCTACAGATATGTCCTATACAGCGTTAGTGACCCTGGGTAGTAGCTACAGAGTGCTGCATTGAAGGTCTTCCGTCATGAATTTAAAATAACAATTATCACTTTATGGATACTCTGCCTTTGACTTGTCATTAATGTTCCTTGTAAAACATTAAATACTGAACCTATTTACATCTATTTTGATAGGTATTGTTTTCAGCAAACGGATGAGGAGGAAATCTGGACAGCTGAAAATTTTGCGACCAAACTTAAAGATTGGTTAGATGGCCTAAAACAAGCAGTTAAAACCATAGCCATCCTCTATAGCAAAGAAACGTATGTTTATGTTTTCTTTTCTTTAATGTGTCTCCTAGTATTTGTTTGAGTATTTGCCACAAAGTCGACGGGGCATATGTTTTACCCTTACAAGGGTAAATGTAAAACGTGGTGTCAAGGACAGACGGACAACTTAGTTCGTAGTTCGTCCTTGACATCCTCGAGATATAAACGGTTTTTTGTATGCAGGTGTATATTAATGAGTTATAGATCGAGTTTGAGTTTCGTTTCGGTTCGTTAATTTTTGTTATGGAGTTGTGCCCCTTTAACTTAGACAAAGTACTATTACCACAAGTTTTCCGGGCTCTCTTTCTAAACCTCTTGAGATATTAAAGGGACTGTTTCACGATTTTTGGACAAAAACATTTTTGATTTAAAAAATTAAAAATAAGAAATATAACTTATTTGAACTTGAAAACCAAAATTTGGACTTCCTAACTGCAAAGATATATAAGAAATATTCTAATCTCAAATATGTGTTACATGTATGTAAACAAAGACTCCGGTCATTTTATTTTTAAAAAGACTGATAAAATGTTAAATCTGTAATGCAAAACATAATGATTATCATTTTAAATGACATATTTAAGCTAAAGAATAATTCAGATTAGATATTCATCACAAAATCGGATAGTTTTCAAATATTTTGTAAATAACATACTTGAATCTTTGTTTACAATGGGCTTATGTCATAATGTACAATCCTATTTTTGTGACCGAACTTTTTAAACACAATCAGAAAAGTGGGAATCAAAGTTTGAAAAAAAAATCATGAATCGGTCCCTTAAGCCTCAGTCCCACTGCCACGTTTCGGGCATCCCGTTCCTCTTTTACTACGTTTAAAAACGTAGCAGCACTGCTATTTATCTATATATATATCGTATCGATGCGTAAATTGAAAGCGGCCTATATATCTCTCTATTCTTTAGATCAATCCTTCATGGATTCCGTTTATATTGGTCAGCACAATACGAAGAACGTGGGCAAAAAATGAAACGGTATTATATAATTCGTACAGGAAACGTACAATACGTAGAATTGTGCGTAATGAAAGCGCAGCTGATTGCGTAAGAAACCGTGAGGATTTTTCTTTTTGTTACTGTTTTTAAAATAACGTTTTTTCTTTGTTATGTGTTTTTCGTTTTTATCCTGGTGTTTGTAACATTATTGCACGGTTTTAGGACAGCATAGTCAGGTTTTCATTACGTCGATTAGGTATTATTCCGTTTGTATGACGTCTCGTCAAAGTACAGTCCCACTTCAGATTCCGGGCATCCCGTTTGACCTACAGTTTTTAAAAAACGAGCAACACCCTAATATCTATAGGAAAACGCATCGATGCCGTAAATGAATACGGCTATAACGAGTACGTGACTATACTAGATCAATCCTTCGATCGACGCCCGTATATATTGCAGCAGCACAATACAAACGTGGGCAAAAAATGAACATAGATGAAACGTAGAAAAACGTACTACTGATACGTAGATATTATTCGTAATAAAAACGTAGTGATGCGTAAGAGAAACGTGAAGGGTTTTATTGTTACGGTGGGGAAAACGTATTAATCGTGGTAGTATCATAGTGGACCTGGTTCAAACCTACTAAAACTTAACTATACGGGAGATAAGGTAAATGTCCTCTATACGGGGATTAAAACGTAGTCTATGCGTAATGAAACGTACAAGTACGTGATAAAACTGTATAAAATCCTAATTGAAATAATTTCAACATAATCGTCAATAAAAAACGTATAAATCCCTATCCACGACTAATTTAAAACTTACATCTTAAAGAAAATTTGCGAAAAAAAAATAGGGGAAAAATGAACACCGTGGCCGGGCCCAACGCGGTGATGGTCAGAGGTTTCCCAAAAAAAAAAAAAAACAAAAACACCTCTGTGCGACCCTTTCGATAGTCATCAACTCTCCCCACCATCACGCTCTCCCCAAAGCCCTCCCCACCACCGTATCATTCCGTATGTGTATTCTCTTTGATGGCGGGGTAGGAGGGCGGGGCGGAGGGGGGGGGAGGGGGGGGGGGGGGAGGGGTGGATAGACGGGGTAGGGAGGGGGTGTGGGCCATGGGGGGGGGAGGGCGGGAGGGGGGAGGGTGGGTGACATGGGGAGGGAGGAAGGGGGGGGGGGGGGGGGGTGAGGGGGAGAGGGGGGGAAGAAAAACACAAATAAACTCTTAGTTAAGAAAATGCCCTGCCCTGTGTTTTTTTCTTATTTTGTTATACCTACTGATTCCAAACTCGCCAACAACCCCCCCAAAATTTCTTTTTTTTTTCTTTTTTTTTTTCTTTGTTTCTTTTATTTTTTTTTTTTTTGTTAAAACGCGTTAGAAAACTTCCGGCGTCCCAATATAATTGTCAGAAACCAACAAAACCTGGGTTCGTTATGGGATTTTGTTTTCAAAACCCCTCGTCCATAGGTTTTTTTTGTTGTGTTTATTTTTCTTTGCCTTTTTTCTGGTGGGTGCAAAAAAAAACCCTAGGCTCGCGCCACGAAAACGTTTGACAGTGGACTGTGGGGGGCTTTTATTGTTGCAGGTATATAGCTTGTGTAGTTTGAATA
>CAJDSM010131062.1:267-12282 GCA_903981925.1 Ostrea lurida | reverse complement strand
CGTTGGTTTGACGAATTCATTGAACATCGGATCAAGCTGTTTACCTCAATTGCTAATGGTGATGTAAAGAGAAGGCTTCGCAAGTAATTGAATAACACAACTTCTTTGTTAACAATCAGCGATTCAGGTACATGTAAATTAGGTCGATGTAAAAATATTCCGCGTGCAAATTTCCAGTCTGTTGATTGCATGTTTACTACGACGTTAATTATTCAAATCCCTACGGTGCGCTGTTATATAGTAAAATCAGTGTGAATTTTCCACTCACTGCCCGATCAATGTGTTTGCAAAATGAACAGCAATATTATTCGAAATCTATTTAGATGCATAGGTGATTCGATTTCGAGTAGGAATTACATGTACTTTTTTTGCTAAGAATTTAATAGTGAACGTATTTCTATTCAGTTTACTATGATATTCCATGAACTCAAATATGTTTAAGAAATCTATGACTATATAAATGATTATTGTTGCATTGATTTTTCTATGAAATTATATATGCGAACTTCTCTCTCTAAATTTGAGTAAAAAGGGAAGTTTAAAATGCCTGAGCAAATGTGTCTTTTAAAATATCACAAACCATATAATAATGAAATAAATCAATTAATTGAATTCCTTTGGTTGAGAGTGGACATCAGGTTCAGGGTTAGCTATTTAAAACCAATGATATTTAACCTACCAAAAAATACGTGTCACTACAGTTGAACATTCTAGATCATTCTTGATCATAAATTTGTGCATCCATTCAAATAATTTGAAACATTATTAGCTCTTTGTCAATAACTACATTATGTATTTAAAAGTTAGGGCAAAGTTTGAGCTTCTGGCAGACTTGGAAATTAAATATTTAAAAACAACAATTAATATGTAACAAATCAAGTGTAGGGCAACACGAGACTTTCGAACAAAACAAGGCCAAGGATCAGGTGCCATGGATGAGTAAGCATCCTCTGCCTGACCGGTCACACCTGTCGTGAGCACTTAGCAAAATAAGTAAAACGGAGTTACCCGTCGTCAAGTCTGAACAATCTGATCTGCACAAAAGGGAGATGCTTGCATATCAATGATATATCATAAACAAACAAGGGCTGCAGATGGAAGGACAGAATGGAAGTTTAGGAATCAATGGCACCTGAGAAAAAAGTATTTTAAAAGATGCCACATCTTTGTATCAATTCTCCGTGAATAAAATTAATTATAAAGAGTGTGGGAAATTTTGAACCATGCTTTAATCCTTTTGCCCTTTAAGAATACTTTATGGTAAAATTAAAAGCCCTGTCAAGAGAATTCTGGAGAATAACTTGGAAAAATAACGTTACGAACAGAAAGAACGCACTGGACGCCAATTGAAAAAAAGAGATCAGAGATTGATCATTTTCGTGTATTTTGCCTTTGCATCAGAATGGTCACTTAAGCTTTGAGCTTTCTTACGACTAATTAAAGAATATACTTTTTAACATCAAGATAATTTCCTCTTTAGTAAGAAAATGTTAACACAGAATTATTTCATTACATGTGTTCAGTCATTCAAAACGTTACTTTGTTTAACACAAACCCTGATTTTATCTAGAATTTCTGAAAACGGTTCTCAATGTTATTAGATAATTATCAATCGTAATGTTAACCATAGAATGGATAATTCATTGTGAAATTAGATTAACAAATTTGGAAACAGTGAACACAATATAAAGCGAAACAGTAGATGTATTAAATGAATGTCGAATGGAAGTTACTTTCAGAGTTAAATGTATGTACCTAATTGTTGTTACTAATCGAAGATTATGTTTTGGTTTAGATGAGAGTCGATGCAACTACTGGTATTTAAACTCGGTCTTCAGTGTCCATTCACGAGACCCCAATGAAAACAATCATACTCACAGATATATAAACTCCATGTCTTGAATATTAGCGATGAAATTACCATTTCGTTGATAACCATATTTACTACGGCGGGTTGACCTTTCTATTCACGTTTTTTCCTGATTTACGGTCGGAGCCGTTATAGTACGATCCCTGTAGATTTTCAAACGTCGTTTGCTTACGTGCTGCTTTATATGTCACTCAGATAAATTCTTAGCGACTTTCTCTTAAATATTGATGTTATGAAAATATGTAGTAAGTCTGAAAGGGGCATATTTTTTATAAAGTATATCAAGTACTCTTCATAACCACCAATAGGTTAGTACGGGTCAATAGTTCATATAATATCCAGCATTTTGATTTTTCTTCAATATTCTGGATAATTGGACAATAATGAAAGTAAGCGTTGAAAAAAAAAACTAATTTCATTTATCATAGACCCTAATGTTAATTATTAACAATCTTATTGGCTGATGAGAAAGTCTTTGGAGTTCAATAACAAAAAAGGCGACATTTTGAAGAGTGATCAGTCCTCGTAAATTTAAAGGATACAAAGACGAGCTCGTTCCATACCTCCGCCGTACAGTTTTAGTCCAATTGAGGAAATTTTAAGATTCCCAAAATTGAAAGCAGGGAAGTTTTTTTTTTTTTTTTTTTTTTTTAAAAATAACATCCAGAGCAACAAACGTTTTAATATAAGAAATCAGTTCAATATCTTGAGAAAATGTTTTTAGGACACAGTAATAGCAATATAAATTGGGAAAGGTTAGCACATTGATTTAAAACTTATGCTAATCGCGAAAAGCTACATAGACAAACCGGTAACAAAAGTATCCGACAGAGTGCGCGGTCCAAAACAACAGATTAAGCCCATCTGTGAGAATATACCGCCTGAGTGAAGCATTTCGATGTGTGCGCTAAAGAGGACAGTTCAAAATTTTTCCATTCTATAAAGTTAAAGAAGAAAAGTGAACAATTTACGACGCGCAAAAGACAATATTTCATCCAGTAAATTTAAACCAAACTCAAGCAGTATAGAATGGTTAATATTTAATTATAATAATATGTTTCGTGAATTTAATTGTTGTTATACATGTAAGCTGTGTAAATATGTGTTACACATTTTAAGACGTTATGATATTTTTTTCTCTTATTGCGGACATTAATCTTTTAGAGAGACGAAATGGTGCAAGAAACCAATGAATAACTACAAGCGAAAAAAATATGTATGTTTCATTGACAAATTTAAATCCAAACACAGATATGTACAATACATAAATTGGATTTTACAATTTTTCGTAATTGAAATGCTATTCTGTGCAGATACATTCATAGATGTATTATTATTTTGTGCAATTCATTAACATTTGTTGCGCCAAAATTACGTTGTTTACTATGACGGTCATCAAATAGCGAAAGTCAATTTATGATATTGTTATTATTTGGAAATTCACTGTAGAGGCATAAGGGCGAAAGCGTCTTGTGGAATAAAATAATGTGAATATCTATCTTCAAAATTCAATTTTTTTCCTTCTCTATATATATTGTATAAATATCTGATTAATCTTCTGAGTGGCTCAACTATCTCACGGGCTATATTAATTGATGACTATAAATATTTAATATAATATATATATATATATATATATAATATATATATAGTATTATATATATTATATATGTGTGTGTTGTGTGTGTGTTGTTGAGACTATGATTACGTTTAACCTTTGGTTACTTCAATATGTTTTATCTATCAATAATTAATGATTTCCATTCTTATTTCGGTACAGATTCAATAATAACAAGCGAGAACACAGGTCTTCCATGTCTGATTCGTAACATTACGTAAATGATATGTAATTGTAATATTTATAATTCATTTGACATTTAACGGCAAACTAATACTAACTTTTATGGAACACAACGGGAGTTTCAGCTTCTATCTAGATGCGTTCACTTCCCATATTTATGTAGCAATTATTCATACATCAACTGCATATGTCGTATGTCTCTTCACTTTATTCGTATACGCAAGATGCTTGTTCGCGTATTGATCAGTTTTTTAAATCAACGTGGCAGGCTACTTATGAGACAAGTTGTGTTGCAGGGGTTTCACCAGTCACGATTTTCAAAAGGGCAGAATTTTGTAAATTATGATGGTCGTTTATATATAACAATTAGTTTACTTCAATATGACAAATCAATTGAAGTCAATGACTGTCTGATGTGTTGTTCATTTAGCCATTGTGTACAGCGTTTTTCAAACTATGTACTATGTGGTACTGATTATACAGACTAGGCTCACGGAGTTACGTCACAGGGGATGCTTACTCTTCTAGGCACCTCGATCACCACTCTGGTGTGTCCAGGGGGTCCGTGGTTTGCCCAAACTATTGTTTTATATCTATTATGTGGACATGACGAGATTTGATGACGATGTTCGTTATCTTTGCCTTACATACTTATTCGTATACCCACATATGGCATGGTCATCTATAAAGTGCTAATTTGTATGATCTATTCTTACAACAGCATATGTCCTAGTTGTGGTAAGAGCATCTCATCGTCGTAACCTGGAAAGTCTCGAGTTTCGAGACTCAGTCGGCTTTGCCAAACCCAAGGGCGTAAGAAGGTAGTGATTGCTCCTTGTGAGATTTAAATGGAAGGCCTCAAGCTCTCGGTTCGTCATTGGTCGGCTAACGTTTAAAAGAAGTTTGAATTAAAGCATGAAATTGAACCAACAAGATGCTTCTTGGTTCGTTTTCTTGGTGATAGAGGCAATTAGGCATTGCTAGACAAAATATTAACCCGTAAGGGGGGGGGGGTGTTTTGGTTTTTTAAAACATCGATACGCGCTAGCTTTGTTTTGTCTTCGAGATGACAATAAATGTAAACGCAAACATTTATAAGTTTGATTCCAGAGAATATGCCATGTATGTGGAAATCATTGTAATGCACCATACAGCAGACTGTAACGTAAAGCACCATCTAGAAATAATGCCAGCAAAAATGATTGCATTTTATTTTTGAAAAACTAAATTAATATAATTATTTCAGCTTAATGTACTTACCACGATTTGCTTCTAAGATCGTCTTTAATATATTTACAGTAGCATAGTAGTAGTAGAAGTAGAAGTAGTAATGTAGTAGTGTAGTAGAATAGCAAGTAGTAGCAGTAGTAGATGTAGTAGTCAATTTATGAATAAGAAATAAATTGAACCAATTATAGTGCAAATGTATTAACAACATAAATATCACTATTTCGAATCAAGACAATCACCCGGCTTCACAGGCAATGTCCTAAAACGTTAATTTAACGTTAAATGAATCTCAACGTTAAATTAGTTAGATTAACAATATCCTTACGTTTTATTTATACATTACTTAACGTTAATTCCAATTTAACGTTAAATAACGTAAAATTTTTTAACGTTAAGCATTTAACGTTAAATTAACGTAAATATTTAACGGTTAATTTAACGTTAAAATTTCAGATAGCATGTCGTCCATGAATAAAGCAAGATTTAATTTAACGTTAAATTTAACGTTTAATCAAATAACGTTAAATAATTAACGTTATAAATGATAACGTTAATTTTAATGTTAATGAAATAACGTTAAATTAACGTCTATAACTGTTTAACCGTTAATTAACGTTAATAAAAATACGTAAATAACGTTAACTGATTAACGTGAATTTTAACCATGAAATTTTTAACATAATTCTAAACATTAAAATTCTATATATGATATTAGGTAAGGACGTATGAAAAAAATTATGTGCTTCTAACCATAGCTTTTAACGTTAAAATTAACGTTAAAACTGATGAACATAAGTTTTACAGTGTTCGCTTTTATATTTCATGGTCAAAGTACAATAAAACATTGGTGATGACACAATAATCAATTCTGTTGAATGAGGTTTTTTTGCATGTATATAGGCATATTTTGATGACCTTGACCTTTACAATAATCCTGTAGCTGATTAAGTTGTTTAAAGCCATTTTCCCTTTTACTTATTTGTGCGATAATGACCATATAATATCGTTCAAAAAATTAAAAAAAAAAAAAAAAAATTGGTGGTTTTTTTTTTTTTTTTTTTTTTTTTATACATGTATATAGTAAATTAATTAAAGTGTATGTTCATGTCCATGACTTTTAATTAAAAAATGACCTTGATTGAACAAACCATGTTGCATTTTCTATATGATCATATACCTGCTCAAAACAATTAAAGTAAGGAAATTTTAATATGCATGTATTTAAATGATCCTAGACCTTTCCAAAATGACCTCTGGTTGAAATGTCTCTTGTTCCCAAAGGAATATTTGAACAGATAAATTTATAAACAATTTCGATGAAAGGATTAGAAAAATATATAGCTTGAACCAGAAGAAACGACACACATCAATTAACATTCCTCCCTCCCTCTTTCCTCCTGTGGTCGCTAACATGTGATGAATTTTTTTTTTAGGTGGGGAGAGATGGAACACTACATTTTCTGTGGATGTATTAATATGACTAATATTGTTAGCATAGAATACATCATATTTTTAAAATTTTTATGACTTAGTAATTTAACATTGGTGTATCATGAGTACTGTATGAGTTTTTCAAGTATACAAATTAATAGCCGGTGGGTGTTGTCTACCCATACATAGTATTTCCTATTATATTGTAGTGATATTACAGTTGTGTGTATTTCTTGTGGTGCGAGTGATTATATGCAAATGTATTGAAATTAATATCAAAAGTGGTCTTTAAATTATTGTGAAAATGCTGTTCTAGATTCAAATATTTTATATACTGTGCCATTTGAGAAGATGAGAGAGAGGGAGAGAGAGATGAGGACGAGAGAGAGTAGAGGTAATGATGTTAGACCGACAGTATGAGAGAGAGAGAGAGAGGGGGGGGTACTAAAGGCTTATTTAAGAATCTGTACATTGATATGAAATCAAAAGTAGAATATATTTATTCACAGCATCTTAATTTAAAGCATTAACTGAAAAGACAACATTAGGTATAAAATCATGAGTGTAATTGCATTCGTAATCCTTCCTTTTGAAAATAGATATTTGCCTACTTATGGTATCAATTTATTGGTCGTTAGAGTGAAATTTAATTCTTATATTAGTTTGATATTCAAGTGTAAAAAGAAAATTATTCATGTTGTTTTTCAGGAATTTAGCTGAATCAGAAATATTATAATGTCAATTGTAACAAATACATATGCTTGACATGTTGACGATGGAGGGTATTAAATGAGAACTCTCGAGGGGATTTAAATTCAGTTTTTTCTTCATGAAGAAAAGTGATGATACATGCCATGTACATTGTAGCTGTGTTGATCAAATTTCCTTATGGAGAAGCCACATCCGTGCAGTCTGTTGCGTAGTATATAATTAATGCTATAAAATAACCTTGGTCACCTGTTGTTTGATATACAATTGTCGACTTTAAACTAACCACTAAAAAAACCAAAACCAACAACAAACATCTTGGCAATCAAACAAACCAAACCAAATCAACACCATCGCTTATACGTTTTACTGGGCGCCCTATAGTTATCGGTACCTATATCGATTAATTATGATCACGTCAAACGAATGCGAAGAAATACAGGAAGTAAAGTGTGGACATGTTATTTATATTGGTGCCCACAATTAGTTGCAATATTTCCTGAGTCGATTATCTGATGTGTACAGTTACAGCTTCCGAATCCTGTCCTAGGTGTGTTTGGCGTGATATTCACTGGAAATTGGATTTACGAGTGTAAAAAAACGGTAAGTTTTCCTGACTGTATTTGCACCCATTCCGCCATAGCTAACAGAACAAAAACTAAATAGAACCTCAAATTATAATTACCTAACCACAGTTTATCATCAATGCTAAAAAATATGAACTAGTCGTCGATATTCCAAGTCAGAATAGTAAGAAAGTTGTAAATGAAATAAAATATCTCTAGCGCGAGTGTAAATATCTCGGAATTTCATGAGTAGTTCAGCTGTGACGTACTCTGGCAACAACATCGACCGTAAGGCCGAGCTGACGTCCTGCAAAACTCGCAACACGGTTCCTTCCTTGAAGATGGTAAGCGCTAGATTGATGAATTTTTTCAATACAAGTAATTCGCGTAAATAAAAGCTATTGCCTTGCTATAATGCCGAAGCGGTATTCACATTTCAGACAGAATAGAGCCATGCAGTTTGCCCATAGTCAGAAAGTGACAAAGTAGGCCTCCATACCCGTTCCTATCTCGAGTGTAGCCCATTGGAGGGAAAAAATGGATCTGCATGATGGTCGCACAGCACAAGTGCAAAGGTTTGTTAGGCTGATCTTAATTTTAGGATTTAATTTTGGATTTATAAAAACGCCACAAGTTATGTAAATCTATTCTTCAATGTTTGCGAGCATTTTTACAAAAAGGGGGAGGGGGGGTGGGTTTCTGGTGTCAGGAGGATGAGTTTTTACTGTGGTGACTAGATATCAGGCTTGCCCGAATATCAGGCTTATTGAAAAATATTTGTCAAACATAGCGATAAAGGTGAGTACGTTCCTCATTAAGTCGTCTGAGTCGGATCCTACACTCGGAGATTAGTGTGTTGTTGTTAAAAACAGTTCTAAATGACTATATCGAGGACAAACTATAGAGTTGCAAAGTCTTTATAACCACCTATTAACTGAAAGATTACAGTAAATTGGTTCATCTGGGTCGAATTTCAGGCTTTTAAATAGCTGGAGCATCAATTCAATATCATGAACTTATGTTTTCAATTTCAATATGAAATGAAGATTATATTCCTGACATTCAAAGGGATATATTAATTCTAACAAGCAATTTTCGGTAATTATCAGGGTAATATTAGGTGCGCTAGCTTCAGCTTGTGACGAATCCTCTTTGTTTAAAGTCATAAACCAGACAAACTCCATTATAATCATGATCAGTTTGCTATTTTAAACTCCTCATATCTTATGGATTTACCAGGTCAAAACACAATGTGGTCTGCTCATTACAAGTATTATGGTATACTGATTATCGGTATTCCCAACGTTTTGTCTGGCTGTCCATGCAAATCAGATTGAGTGTACATTTATATAACAATCATCTTTCTCAATGAATCCGTGGGGCAGGCATGAACTCTGAGTATGAATTAGGGATTTGATTATTGTTTACTTCCCACTTGCGAATGTTTCACTCATCTGGAGACCACTATTCACCCAGGGTCTGGGCTGCAAATAGGCTTACATCGTTGTCTTATGGCTTTTGAGTAGGGGAGATTTTTTCGTAGCTCACCTGCTGTGACAAACAGACCCTCAGGTCTTTCCAGTCTCAAATCCGGCAGGAGTCCTACCTCAGTCGCCTCTTTCAACGACATCCTGCCTTGTTTTAAGTTTTGAACTCTTGACCTTTGGTTTTTGATACATACTTTTTGAAAAAGCTTTTTAGCGTTGGCCTTATAATACTATGTAAAGGCTGTGTTGAACAGGGCTCAACATGTACTTCAATTTTCCATTGTCCATCTCCGAACAGCTGCCACCAAATGTTACTGTCCGATATAAATTGTACTTGTCGGCTCTGAACTAAAAAACAAGATTTAATTCGTTAACTTTATTTTCAAAGTATTTATACTTAATTTGTAATACTAAAGTTCCGAATAGTCTGTTATTATTAATTATGATTAAGAATCGTTGTTGTTCGTCAGTGCATCCTAACATACTATAACTATTGGAACTAGTCTCATGAAGGCCATGATGGGAGAAGCCTTTTAACGTTTACACAAGTGCTATTTATTTGTAGAGGTAGGCGATTTGTTCCTGGCTCCAACAAAATGGAACTGGACTTTCCGGACAATTCGGACAAAACGTTAATGTGAGTTCCTGTTCATGATCTTTAACTGCTTATCGCAGTACTTGTAGAAACTATGACTTTGAAGTGATATGCACAGCTACATGCAGCCCACAGAATTCTCTCTGGGGATACAGCCCAGACATGGTCACTTCAAAGCTAAGTACTTCAATATATTAATTTTTTTTAGTGATCATTCTGCCACTGGTAGGAGTTTTGGGAATGGAAAATGTAAAGCATTCTGAAGGAATTTTTAAGAATACACAGCACATCATTTTGCAGATGGACAATGAATTTGAAAATGGGATAAGTTTGACAGAGTGAGGAAAGGGAAATAAAACAGTAATCAGAAGATAATGTAAGTAAATTTTTAGTTCTTTCATGCTCCCAACACAAAGCTGGTTGGGGTCATAATGTTTTAACCCTATTTCTGGTCTTCCACACAAGCAACTTTAGCTCCCTTGACCAGATTGCACGAAGGTTGTTAACTTTAAATGACAGAAGTTATCTTTCCATTAACTCATGCCATTATAACAGCGTTAACTAACCGTTAACTGTCATTTAAGCTTAACTAACGTTCGTGCAACCTAGGTGTTAGTCAATGAAGCCTTTTTTATGATCACCGTTGTCTGCCGTCCGTCCTGTGAAACTTCAACATTTCGACTTCTTTCCAGAGTCACTGGGCCAAATTCAACATAACTTAGTATGAATCATCCTTGAGTTGAAGGGGATGAAGGACGAGGCCCGCCATCAAGGAGAAGAATAATCACCATATTGCAAAAATAGGGTGTTTCCATTTTTAAAATCTTCATCAAGAACTGGGTCGCAAAAAGCTGAAATTTATACGAAAGCTTCATGAAATATAGCTGGGATTCAAATTTGGTCAAATCATGACCCGGGAGTATGGTGGGCCTACAATAGGGAATCGAAGTTTTACATAATAAGTAAGTATATATTTTATGGAATCTTTAAAATCTACGTCTCAAGAATCAATTTGAGACACAGACAGAAAGGGATATTAGGAGCTTGAGCTTCTGATATGGAGTAGATTTAAGTTTGTTAAGATTATGCTCTCTGGGGATATGGTGGGGCCAAATAGGGGATTCAGTTTAAGGAAAGTTTCCAAACCACTTGGCCAATTTCAATCCAATTTTGTAAGAAAATCTTATCATCCTTTGGGTGAACAGGTCTTCATATGAAAGGCAGATCTTCCTCCCTCACGCTCTTACCCCCTTTCACCTCCAGATCCCTATCGATTCCCCTCGCTTTTCCTCCTCCCTCTCCACAACCCACTCTTCAAAAGGGAGATAATCCAAAAAAACACAAATAAGGTGAATGTCAGATTCTCAAAAGCAATAATAGGGACAGAAAAATAAATTATATATGAAAGCTTCCTCGATATAGAGTAGATTTCAGTTTGTTTAAATATCCCACGAGGGTAGATGGAGCCACAAATAGGGGAATGTCGACCCTAACAAAGTTTACATAAGAAAATCGTACATTTTTGCAATAATTTTCGTAAGAACCGAATTGAATAAATAAATTAAAAATGACAAATTTTAAATGTTAGCATTTAGAAAAACTACTTATTGAAATTTATGCTTAAATTTAATGTGCATATTAGAAAATTAATGTAGATACAAATCTAAGGTAGTGGAAGTACTACCATAGGAGTTTACTGTTCTTTGACAATATTTTTTTCATTTACTTTCTAATGGGAAATAGCAATATTTTTCACTATCAAAAGTGTACCAATTACTTATTTCTCCAGTGATGAAAATTCTTTAGAAGATATATTTTTCTTTCATGGTGCATTAAAGGATTTTTGAAAACTCATGACATCATATGAGGGTAGAATCCTGACCATAGTGGATCGAGATTCAAGTTTTGTTCAAACAATGACCCATGAGGGTAGGATGAGGCGCACAGTAGGGACTCAGTTTTTACAAGTAACTTTTAGGTGTCTGGGGAACCAAACTTGGCTTAAAATTATGTTCTCCCCTCTTCCAGCGGGGTGACATATTGTTTTTGGTACTTTCCTGTCCGTCTGTATGTCACAAAAATCTATGAGCGCTTTTCTCCTCAACTACTTATCAGATAGACTTGAAACTTATGTAACATACAGTTCTTCCTTGCATCTGTAGATGTGCATTCGTCGGGACAGGAGGTCCAATTATTTTCTTCAAGTATGGTGGACTCCAACAGGGGTGGAGGGTGTAACTATTTAAGCTTTTGAACTCCGTGACGCTTCTCCTCCTACACCATCTTTATCAGATTTAGCCTTGAAACTTTGTCAAGCTTGCATTGCA
>CAJDSM010131053.1:0-10162 GCA_903981925.1 Ostrea lurida | reverse complement strand
CCCGAACAAGACCGTCAATTTCAGCATATTTTTAACCTTATCTTTTATTACTGTCCAAAAATAGATGAAAGAAAAAACAATGTCCACTTGTACACGATTTTGGGACTATCAAATGCAGGTGTATGTACGGCCCACACCCCAAAATGATGGAAATTTAAATAAAACCAAAGACGTACGCACAGATAAGAACCGGTACTTGTTAACAAGATTTGTTTTCATAGGATCACTGCATAGCGGCCCTTCAGACTATTTGTGGAAAACTATATCAAAAGCTCAATTCATGAGGGTCCTTCGAGAATTGCGAAGTTTTTTTGTTTTTTGGGTTTTTTTTTAAACAGATTAATTCACACATATTTGAATTTCAGTCCAGAAAATGAACAAATATATATAGGATAATGAAATTCAATGAAGATTAGTTCAAATTCAAATAATCACGCAAGAAAAAAAATCTCTGACAAATGTTTTTTTTTTTTTTTTAAATTACTTACATTTTAAAGGGTAAATACGTATTTCATAGATTTTTCAAAATATGCTATGTTGTAGGCCTACGCACAGGGGCATGAAAGAGAACATTTTATGAGGCCCCTGTGGCCTACGTAACAAAAATCAATGTTTTATGTTATATATAGTGAGAAACAGTATACAGTTTTATGTTTATTATGAAAAACAGTGTCATTTGATGCTGTTTGTTGATTTTGTGCTGTTTGTTGATTTTATGCTGTTTGAAAAAATATCCTGTGCAATAAAAACAGTTTCGTTTTACACTATACAGTGTATCTAATGATGATTGATTTTATACTGTATAACGAGAAAGTGTTCCGTTTTATGAGATTCATTGAGAGATACAACTGTTTTATGTTGTATAATGGGAAACATTGTCGTAACATGCTGCATAATGAAAAAAAAATGTCTTTTTAAAAAAGAGAAACTGTTGTTATATGCTGTAAAGTGAAAAAAAAGTATAATTCTATATGTAAAACAATGTCTTTTTTATGGTGTACAATGAGAAACACTGTCACCACGTCATAGCTGTCCCACAAAATAATAATCTGAAGATCTGCAATTCCTGTGTCCTGGCTCGACTTATGTAAGATTTAAGCAGCTTAGAAGACAGTGACGTTAAATGGACAAGTCCCGCCCTCCAAGGAATTCGACAGTCTTACAGAGTATTTAAAATTGTCGGGAGAAATGCACACCCACACACAAACTTTGGGAAACCATTTTCGATCATGTAATCAATATAAATATAGTTTTGTTAATCTTACGATCGTTGTAAGTCAGTTCTATAGATAGACTTACGACCTATCTAATGACCGATTTTAGGATGGTTTTGGTTCGCTCAGGAGGAATATGGACATATTGCATTGGTTACGAGATCTTTCAATTTACGGGGTTCTCGCCTAAAATAAAGCTGAAGGGATTTTCTGTTGAATCAAAAACTGAGTGATCATTTTAAAATGCGCGCACATCTATATACTATCTATCTATCTATCTAATCTATCGATCATCCATCGATCGATCGATCGGTCTGTCTATCGGTAGAGAGAGAGAGAGAGAGAGAGAGAGAGAGAGAGAGAGAGAGAGAGAGAGAGAGAGAGAGAGGTATTTTTCATGATGATCGGTGACTGTAACTTCGTAAAGTCTATCGCTTTCATTTCCATAAAACGACGATGAATTATATAGAAACAAAAAATAAATCTATTTAAATGAAATACTAACAACTACCAACTAAACTACAGATGCTGAAAAAAGCAGAGTTGACGTAGCGTCTATACAGATAAATTATCAAGAGAAACATATAGGCCAAGAAATAAAAGTTTGTTCTCAATGAAAGTGCGAGACTATATTTATGGAAAATAACTCTATTAATAACCTTCCTCATCAATATCGCGCCATTTCTTGTTTCACGCCAGAAATGACCCATTTCCGTCCCAGAGCGCGTAATCACATTATAATGAATATTCATTAGACTTGTTTTCCCCTAAATATATACTATAGCAAGATTAATCTTTTTTGTTAAAATAATGAATTCGAAGAAGAAAATGGTACAGAAAGAGGCACATTATAATTTTCATAATTTAAAAATGTATGGCGTATTCGGATGAACATTTTTGTCCTATAGGATTAGCAGCATGCTGCACGCACACGCACGCTAGTCTTCGAAGTAAAATAAACTTTGCTTAATGCTATTTTCGGGGACCAAATGATCTAATTTCTCTGGTACTTTAACAGAACCATTTTTCACTTGATATGTGATAAACCCATAAGTTTTGAATTCTGTGTTTGTAAATACATATATCTTAAAACTTTATATCTAAAGTGATTGTGATGATTAATTTTCAGTGGATAATAGGAATATCATGTTTTCATTCCTTTATTTTTAATGTTAATTTTCAAAATAGTTTACGGTTTCCGTGACTGGTTAAAAACTTGAACGATGATGGTAAATTTGCACACAGTTTTCGCATTAAGTGAACTGACGGTAAGCATATTTAAATATTTTCTAATACTAGTAAACACAAATCAGATAATTATATCTTCATACATACAACATTATGCAAACAGCTCCCCCCCCCCCCGAAGCAATATAAAAGATTTTAAAAAAAGAGTATAGTGAAAAATAAAATTAACTTACGAGGTTTCCATATTTCTTCCTTTCAATTTAAAATCTGCATTTGCAGTGAGGAAACCAGCACGAGAAGGTCTGCTGATCATATCATCGACAACAGCCATTCAACCTCCAAAAGGCCATTGTAATATTTGTCTGCAAAATATCAGATTAAAAGTAACTTTGGAATAAAATTGAATATTGTTAGTTTAGAATTTGACTATGAATACACTTATACAACTGTTAACGGGAAGGTCTGGAGGAGACAATGGGGTTGGATATATTACTACAGAATCGCCCATTGTAATCCTCCTGGGTGTAAGGTTCTATACCTCTTGGTTTAAAACTGCGCCGGCTCTATTAAATAAATTGTTTGAAATATTCAATAAATGCAGAAACGGGTGATTTCTATCAGTTATTTGTTTGTGTTGGGTAGATAAAGTTTAAAGATCCAGAAAAACAGCGACCCTTCAACACATGATAGATCCATCAGTGATTCGTCATTTCAGGACAAACTGAGGACTACTTTATCAAAGGAAATATTTATAGGTGTTAAACAAAGGCTGGTATACAGCCTGCTTGACACTTACCAAGTGGAGTTTTCATCACAACTTTGGCATAAACAGACCAAAAAACCAGGAGACAAACTAGTGTTTGTATAAACAAAATATTTCAAGAGACAATTATCACGTGCATTTAGGCGCCTTCCAGAAGTGTGGGTTTTGAGCAATCACGAGTGCAAATAGTTTCCACGAACCAATACCCTTGGACATTGTCTAAGACCATCAACAGTTGTCAAATATGTTCATCACACGCTGTACTTAACAAACACGAATATTGTCTTGTACATGTATAGAGATGAGCAGAAGTTATATACATTGGCCATGGCTTGAATGTTGTCATGTAACCCCCTTAGATCAAACCTTTGATTGTATTCAAGGCACACGATTCATAAAAGCATTGTTTATTTCATTTCAAAATACTTGTCTATATTTACGATTCTAATGTATCTACATGTATACAAAGTGGAAGCTTCTCATGAACACGGCAGTTGTAGACAGTATGTGCGCCTATGTACAGAGTGCCAAATCAACATCAACGCAAATAATTGAAAATACCATTTTAGAAGTATTTGAAGAAACCACTCAATTGATGTGCGCATCATACTAGTATCAATTATTGTTTTCGATGTGGTGGAAGTATTCCTCGCAACAACACATGATTTCTTTTGAAGAAAAATTCAATTTCTATACTAAAATACATTATGGTGTAAAGTGAATTTGTCAATGTATAGCCATAACTTTGGATAAGGGTCCTTGCAAAAGCGTGTCACTGCGGGTGTGACCGGTCAGCAGAGGATGCTTACTCCTCCATGGCACCTGATCCTGCCTTCGCTTTTGTCGGAGGTCCGTGTTGCCCTACACTCGATTTTCTATATGTTTAACACGATGTTAAGTTCGCCAATTCATCTTTAATACAACGCCTTCGCGCTACCACAACTTTTCCGCTGACACCATAAAATTCAATTTTTATCGCGTTTAGCGCGAAGTCGCGTTACTTGTCAGCGTGAATGCGAATTGTGTTGCAATTAACAACTTTACGCAACGCACCTTCGCGCTAAATAACAGTTAATAACTTAACACGATAAATATTTAATTTTTATTGTTAGCGCGAAGCGCGTTGTGTAAAGTCGTGTTAGCGCGAAGGCACGTTGTACTGTAAAGAAGGAAATATTCGCGTGGGTTTTAATTTCGCTATATTCGCGATTATGTCATCTATCGCGAAAATAAAGCCATCGCGAATGCTGTGTTTGGGTATATGATTCTAGCATATATATTTACTATCCGTGAAATTTAAACCATCGCAAAATGCTAAAAGATAAAAAAAAAATAAGAATTGTTTGTGAAACACTGATGCCCCCGGATTCCACATGCCAGTGAAAGGGGCTTGCCAAAAGGATTATGCATGTGAAATATGAAAAACCTATCATTTACCTTTCAAAAGTTATGGCCAATGTTTAAGTTTTTGAAAAGTAGGTCAAACTTCAAGGTCTCGAGATCAAAAATTGTGGTACCAGTCGAAAGGGCTTGTCATAAGAAACACACCTGTAATACAAAAGTCCCATCACTTGCCATTCATAAGTTATGGCCAATGTTAAAGTTTTTGAAAAAGTAGGTCAAACTTCAAGGTCAAAACTTTTGGTACCAATAGAAAGGGCTTGTCATAAAGAACACACATGTGAAATATGAAAGTTTTTCGGACAAATCTGTAATATTCTCACATTTACCTTATAGACAGGTATTTTTACGTTTACCTTATAAACGGAATTTTTATGTTTACCGTATAGACAGGGATATTTTTTTTTCATTATTTGCCGTATCAGCAGTGATTTTCACTTATTATGTGTACATTTACCCCATACGTAAATAAACATGCTTACAACTTACTCCATCTCCAATAGAGCCAGGGTTAAGGTTTTTGAAAAATACGTCAAAAGTCCAAGGTCACATGTTTTGGTACCAAAATGAAAGGTCTGGTCATGAGGATCCATATTAAGTTGCAAAGCCCTGTGTCCCTTGATTCAAATTTGTGAAAAATAGGCAACAATTCAGACTCCAAGGATACAGATCTTAACTGTATTGAAAGATAGGTCTGGTCAAGAGCAACCTCTGTCCCCATTGGTTCCAAAGATATCAAAAGTTGAAAATGTAAAAAACATAAAGTGGGATTTTCCTGAGCTGGAAATTCACAAATTCAGAATATGGGCTGAGATTTTGGAACTTGTAAGCTGGAAATTCACAAATTCAGAGTATGGGCTGGGAATCTGGAACTTTTGTAAGCTGGGAATACACCAATTCAGAACATGGGCTGGGAATTTGGAACTTTTGTAAGCTGGGGATTCACAAACTCAGAACATGGGCTGGAAGTTTGTACATTACGCATATAAATTATGATGACTAAACACCCCACTCGCAGAATACTTTTTTTATTTTAATATTTATAAATCACATAGTTCACTGTAAATATTTAAACAAAACAAATCAAGTGATGTAATACATCAGTCACATGATACAATGATTATGAATTCATGATCACAATAATTAACATGAAACAGTACTATTCTTTGAGAAACACTGAATATATAACGTGACACATATCACGGTGTACAAAATGTTTTTATCATGCACCACAAATGCCCTTCTAAGAGGCCCAGGAACCACATTGCTCACCTGGTCAGTTGTATAAATCTGTAAAACTTAAAACCCTACACGGGCCTTACTGATCATGATGCGAGTATTTCAGCTCTAAATTATCAAGGTAACAGTAGAAATGTCAAACACTGTTTTCTCAACACGATGAAGATTTTACATGCACAAAAGTTGATATCATCTAAACAGAATCCATTATGCATTTAATTACCAGTACATGCATGATATATTTCAATTACTCACAAGTTGATTAGAATTAACAGAAGGGACTTTGTATGGCAGTCTTTTTTTTTACTTGAACATGTACAAGGGGTGCCAATCCCCCCCCTCCTCAATCACATTGTGGAATATTAAAATTATGGGAAATACAAAACACAAAATGTAGGTACGATAGTGGGATATTCATTATCTGTATATCATTTAGGTCTTGTACACATACTCTCATATTTTACCAAAATTATTTCATCACGCCATTCTGAATTCTACTCTCTTTTTGGGCTGTATATGGGCACAATTGTACCATGTTCTTTGAATCTATGCTACAGAGAAATTATTCAATGTTGATTTGACAAATTGTATTCAGGGGCCTGTGGTTCTTGATGGCAAGAATTTTCAAAGCCCTATTTGGCACCACTCCAGTCCCTAAGGAACTTATACTTCAATGTTGACATGGTAAGTTTGGCTGCTGAAATTTTAAACACTCTAAACTATTTCCAAGGAAACATTTGATCTATAATATTAATAAGATGTCTTTCATTTAAAAATGGAAATAATTTTATGTGCTCATTTTATAAACTCTCATTATTTTATCTATGTACATGTAATAAGTTTCAAAAATTATAATATTTTCACTATATTCATGATAATAAATAAAACCATCGCAAAGAGCTTTTCAAAGTATTTATGGTATAAGTTAATCTATTTTTGGAAGCTTATCCACACAATTTAAACCATTGTGAAATGCCCAATGATAAAAATTCCAAAATTTTAGTCCCATGAAATTAAAGCCCTTTACAGTATTTCTTGCAAAACCTATTGTAGAGTATGGTTAAAATTGACCAAATGGCTCAAGAAGAAGTAAACACTGTGGAAAGTTTACAGACAGAAAAAACGAAAGACTTTGATTGGACGCTGATTGATGCTGTACGTGGCTTAGATGAGCTACCGATGACGGAAATACATGAACTCTAATGCCGGCATTCATTTTGATTACAGAAGAACTTCCACACATGAAATCAAATGCCCCCAAGATATCTCTAGAATTCCTCTTTGATAGCCATAGGTTTCTGACCGAGCAGAGTGGACCAGAAACCCTTGGCTATCGAAGATGCTGCTAGTCATACCTAAACTAATATCATTTATAATCTTCTGCTTTATAAGTTTCAATCTTGTAATCATGGCACATAGAAATACAAAAGCTGTGAGGAAATTTAGATACAATAATAAAATACAGTAAATTCTTTAATTTTCATAGGGTTGTTATTGTTGTTTTCGTGGTATAACCATTCTCATAAAATCAAAGCTTTCTTGTGAAAGAAGTACTGAACTACATCAAAAGATTCCCACGAACATGCTCACTTTTCCTCAAATCATGGAAATTTTACCCAATGAAATCAAGTGATTTTACAGAAAATATATTGACTCTAACATCTCTTTATATGATTAGAAATACAAATACAGCTGAACCTCGGTATCTCGAACACTGGTATCTCAAATACCATGGTTATGTCAAAGTGATTTGGAAGTCCCAGCCACCTATTTTCTTAGTATCTTTATCCTTGATATCTCTAATCCACAGATATCTCGAACGTTTTTTTCCAGTCCCATTGAGTTTGAGATAACAAGGTTCGACTGTGTGCTTTTGAGCAATTGTTTTACTGGGTACCCTGATCTGAAAACTCGGTGAAAACAAGAAAACAAATCACAAAAATCCACAAAATGTGACAATACAAATACATGTAACATTTACTTCTGCCATACATGTACCTGTCAATGTGAATGGAATAATGATAATATCTCTGTACTCTGTGAATGGAATATTCTTGTACCGAACAGCAAGAACATATAATTCTACAGTCTGTATACACTCAGTGTACCGTATATACTCGCCTATAAGTCAGATTTTTGGGAGTATAATTTTGGTCCAAAAGTCTATGCCCGACTTATAGTCGAGTCTAAGGAATATCAGTATATTTCTAGTCGGCCAAAAAAACCCCAATTTTTAAAACTCCGATGAATATCACGAATATCGTCCAGACAAATTAGTCTGGAGAAAGAGATATAAAACAAAATATTATTGAACACAAGTAAATATTAAGAGAATGGACATGAGACTGATTTTTGGAGAAGAATAATTAAATACCGGCGTCATTTCTCAAAAAAAAAAAAAAATTGAAACGGGCAAATCAGTGTAACTTTGAAACGGGCAAATCAGTGTAACTTTGATTTGAAATTGACAACCCATTCTGCCAAAAAATTGTACTGACTTATAGGCGGGTCAATGGCAAAAGCCTTCAAAATGATCTCAAAAAATACAACCGACTTATAGGCGAACCGACTTATAGTCGAGTATATACGGTAGACTGTGTAAAAACAAGGGTGGTCTACTGGTTGTGAAAACTCTCACATGATTTGTATGCATTCTAGAGAATATTTCTAGGTTTGAGTATTCTATTGTATATTTATGTTGTTGTATTTTTTGTTAAAAAAGATCACAATGGATACTAATGTAAAGTTTGTTTCTAAACATATTTGGCTAAAATCATTTAACTGCATAAATATCTAATTGCTGGAATGATTTACTGACCCCCCCCCCTCCCCCCAAACTTAGAACCTAATATGTAGTGGGATTGCAATGCAACTCGCCTGTGTAATTCCATGGAAATGAAACAAATGTGTGACAAAAAACACCTGTAAAACCAAGCCTTTAAAAGGACATTGGCCTTTTGATTGTCAGTTAGGTTTTTGTATGGAAAAAAAAAACTTTCAAAAGTCTAAAAATTCCAAAATTAGTCAAAAAATGAATCTGACCTATCACAACTAAACACAACACAAATAAATTCACAACAGTAAGTTGGTCCCCTTGTCTAATCGGTGAACGGATAATCCAAATCTAATCTAAATCCAAAACAAAAATCTTTATCTGACTTGGTACTTCATTAATGATTGGATTTCCTCTTCAGCTTTTTTGTCCTGAAATAATAGAAAGGTGAACAATGAAGAAAAACACTGGGTGTTTCCAGGCCTTTCTCCCGCGTGGGCGGAACATTTTCAGTCTGATATTGAAAGAATATAACTTTTGTTGACTTTATACAGATAACTCAAAATGGCTACATGTACAAAATGGAACTATAAAATAAATTCTATACTTGATTTTGTTATTAAAGTGACGTATTTTATAACATGTTACCATCTTCCTTTTCATTATTTCATATTTTAGCAAACTGTATAGATAAGTAATTCTGAACACTTGTGTTTGCTATGTTTTGTATAGGAACTCTGACTCACGTCTTGACTAACGACGGGAATCGATGCCGCTTTATCCAACCAACCAGTCATTTCTTTGTATTTTGACATCTGGTAATAGCACTGAAATATTCCACAAGAACAATCTTTTTCATTTTTTTCAAACTTTACAGTAAAGTTACATCTCAATTAATTGATAAGAATCCACAAAACTGAATGCTATGAAATACTACTTTTCAACTCAAAGAATAACAGTGCAGTGAACATCATATTGATGAGAACTACTTCTAAATATTGTATTTAAAAAATATACAAAACCTTTCCAATATACAGTAAGTTTTCTTTCCATTTGCCAGGGTTCAAACGATCAGCCTGGAAAGAAACATGAATGTAAAAAGGGAGGCAACTCACATAACACCTGATTCATACAGGAATCAAATTTTACCTACAGGAAATGGGAGAGTGTATACCTCCAGGAAGGGAGAACATTTCATCTCCAGGAAGTGGGAGCATTTTACCTCCAGGAAGTAAGAGCATTTTACCTCCAGAAAGGGAGAACATTTTATTTGCTGGAAGGGAGAGCATTTTACCTCCAGGAAGTGAGAGAATTTTACCTCCACAAAGTGAGAGAGTTTACCTCCACAAAGTGAGAGAGTGCTTCCTCTGCTGTTGATGTTGGGGGTGCAGCAAAAAGTGTGGCTGCTGCCTTCCTTTCTATCCACGAAAGCATATAAACCTGTAAAGCCAAGAAGAATTATCCTGTACATATATACAAGTTATCTTACTAGTATTCATGATACTCTTAAAGATTCAAAGTTTGAATTATAAATTCTTCTTTACAATGTGTTTTAGAATCAACAAGATGTGTTTGTGAAACACG
>CAJDSM010131043.1:248-10699 GCA_903981925.1 Ostrea lurida | reverse complement strand
TTCTGCGCTCTTTCCACGATTTCCAAATTTACAAAAACAAAATAGAGAAGAAGGATATTGAAGAGAAGAAACTGACTGCAAAGGTTTAATGTTCCCACATTTGTCAAGGTAAGGAATTGGACTGACTAAGGTATAATGTTCCCACATGTATGGTAAATTTTGACTGTGACAAATGGGTAAATGTTTCCACTTTGCTCAGGTAAGATAGAATTGACGCTGTGACAAACGTGGTTAACGTTCCACTGTCAGTTAAGATGGACTGTGACAAATACTGGTTAACGTTTCCACTTGTCAGTAAGATTAATTTGATTCTGACAAAGGTAAATGTTCCCACTTTGTCAGGCAAGGAATGACCGGACAATAGGTAATGGTCCCGACTTGTTCAGGTAAGAATTGACTGACAAGAATGTTCCCCTTGTTCAGGTTAAGAATGTGACCTGTGGACAAAGTATTGGTATATGTTCCCACTTTAAGGTTAGATATTGTGATTGTTTTTTGTGATGAGATTTTGATTTAATGTTTTTCTCCGGCTTGACAGTTAATTATTTTAAATACAATCTGAATTTATCGTCCAGAAGTCATCGTGGTTTGTAAAGTGCATGGCTGAAAGACATACGATCAAAATATTCTTCCCGATATGGTCTATTACATATAGTTTTCTTTTTTGTGTCTTGGGAATTGTTTCATAGTCAGTTAATTTCCAAGTAATTTACTAATTACAAATGGTCTACACAAGATTTCTATTATTCATTGGGCGTTCTATCTTTACATAGACACTCGAGTTCGTTCATAACGTCCGTTTGGACTTCCTATCCCTTTACAGGGCTGTCACCAATGTTTATTTGTGTCATTTAATTAAGATCTTAATCCATTTCAGCGTGGAGTTGTGCCATTAGATAGATAGGTCTAATAGTTGTTACATCAATTACCTCAATTTTTTTTTCTATACTTCCTCTCACTCTTTCTAATGATTATTCAATTTAGTTTTTGTTCTAACATTTTATAAATAGCAGAACCAAAGCAGCAGGTTTTTGTGAATCGTGTGTTGTTTTATTGTATCTTATGGTTTGTGTTAGACTTAAATCTTTTATTAGATTAAATAGTAATAGTAATCTAATAATGGATGATTTTACTCACTAGGATTAGAAATTACAAATACATGTAGTATGGAGGGTTAAAAAAAAAAATTGAAAAGATTGCAAAAAATCAAAGAACATAGATTTACCATTATTATAGACAGGAATAGAAAAGAAAACTGCCCTCCTGGAAATTCCATTCCAAATGAAAATTCAATATAATCACAAAGTTTTTTTTTTATAAAAACTTCTGAATGTTCTTATTCAATGTATCCAGGAAATCGTAATTCCACTTTAGATTATAATCATGAAAGATTAAGATTCTTTCAATAATTCTTAATATCTAAGAACTGTTACAAATGGGGTGCATTGGCATTTCAGTGTTTTCCGATAAAATTTACTTTCTCAACATTAATCAAAATTTAGTTAAAACCAATTCAATATTCTTATTTCAATCTTTTATATGAATACTTGATATATTAAATAAAGACTTATTCATACGAAATCTTCTCATTTAACGTCTTTATGGGAATTTTCGTATTCAAACTTCAATTGCAAATTCATGTAATTTTGCACATAATCGGATACGAGATGAGTGTTAGGAGGGGGGGTTAATGGTTGTTTATGTTGGGACAAAAGGAGGCCCACCGCAGTCATAAAGAGCTGAATAACGAAAAGCAGATAAGTCTTCTCTTCCTTTTTACGAAATAGTCGATTGTATGTCGCCCAGATTAATAGGACGATAGAAAACGAAAGAATGAGTGAATAATGCCTTGCAGATGTTAGGTTTGGTTTCAGGATCGGTAAACCTATAAGTTGAATTCATTATCGATTTTCTTAAAATCCATGTAATGGCGATGATATAGGAAAAATCTCAACACGGTTACTTTATTATTTTGACAAGAATTTGTTAATGAATTCATTTTTATCGGCTTACTAGGGGAACGTCCCTCAGGTCTGTGTTCGCGCTGTCGTCCCCTTTCTGGCCGTCTAGGAAAATATGTATAAAGTTCATGACAGATAGTCGGGGGGGAAATAATTTAAGGTAGATCATAGTCTATCAAATAAACAGCAAAGAAATCGCCTACCAATGTTTATATTCAATATATCACGATCTGTCTCTATAAATGTTCACACCATCTATATCGGCAGGAAAAAAATATATATCCCTGTAAGTTATATCATAAAATTGTTTGATTTCTTTATATGCAAGGGCGTTCATCTTTTAATGAAATATCACACTGGTTCAGTAGAATTCTGTGTGTGTAGATTTTTAGCCGTGTACAAGATCTCATGACGCGTTTCATGCCACCGCAACAAATGAGATGATTATTACACACTTGCTCTATGGAAACGCCTAGGAAGGAAGCTTCGAATTCGATATAAACTGATAATAAATTAGTCTTTGATAAAGGATGTGTAAGATCATTAAACGTTATGTAACATCTGGACAAAGTTTGAACATAGCGGACTATACGCTCAAGACCATTGGCATGGTTATGGGATATAATGTCGGTAATTAATAGATAGGATCTTGCTTTTAGAAACATCAAATAGAAAAAAAGAGGGTGATACCCGTGTAATTAAATAAGCTGTGTTACACGAAATGGGTCAGCTTTTTATCATGCAGTACATGTGCCGGGGACGTCAGGTCGGTTTTATACGATGAATTATTCATCCGGCGTAGTGATTCTTCCACCGCTGTTTGGATCATATCGATGTAAACCATATAATTCCATCAATAAACGAATCAAGTCTTTTAATAAAGAAGATAATCCCCATCTGTTTCTTTGTGATCTAGCATCTCACTCCAGTGCTATTAAATTTCTTCCAGATGAGTGTAATTAACGCACGATTATCACGTGCACCAACACAAAGTTTGGCTTTGCAGTTTGGAGATCCTTAGTAAATATCGATATTCACTTGATAGGAACAGCCTTTCAACCACAAATTGCCACGTTTGAAGGGTTTAATTAAGACCACTTCTACATAGTGCAGGTTATTGGATTTCATTCTAGAGACAACATAAGATATTATCTCTATCTATCTCGCAGCTTCAATTATTCTTTCTGCTTAAATTACGCGTGGCATGTACGCAGTCTTTGTTTCCGTTCTACACAGGTATCTGAGTTATAAGAGGGATAATTTTTACCACAGTGAACAATATCAATAATTACTAATCTTATTCCCCGTTTATTTATAATTTTGGCCAAAAGTCCTTTTACCCCCAAATAACACAATCACACCAATCAAACAAATCAAAACAGGGAACTGTTGATCATTGAAATGACTTTTTAAGTATAACATTAACTGTTTAGATCACGGGGAAAGTACTACGAAGATATTGCACGAAATAATTCAGGGTGGGTTGGGGGGGTGTAATTTCTCTTGGAAGTGCGATCGATTTCCGATTGTACCTAATCTTGAGTGCTGTACAGAGATAAAATGGTAAATCAAGAATAAAACGACCTTGAGCAAAAGCTAGTTAAACTCACATCGAACTTGGTTCGACTCATCTTATATCTTGCGTCTTCCTCTCCGCGACATCTGCGTCTCTCCAGTACTCACACACAGGCAGACAACAAACACCACCCCCCCCCACCCCCCCCCCTCTCGGACTCACACTAAATTCATCCTACATTAATTTTGGGCGAAAACAGTTGATCCAGCCATTGATAACATGTTAATCCAAAAATTTGGATAAAAATAGACACAATCGTTTTCAACCAAACTATTCGGGTACGGCACGTGTTCCAGGCAATTTTCTCAAGAACATTAATATCAAACCACATTTGGCGTGTACATTTAAATCGATTCCTGTTACATAAAATCCAGAAACAAAAATTCTCATTTCAATTACCTTGCAAATGAAATTTAGCCGTGGAAATATTTTAGAAATATCATAAGTATATGTACTTATTTCTCCGTGTGAGGTCCAACTTTTAGCACCTGAAAACGTATGTCTGTCAAAATCCAGGCCCCCGTCCTACTAACGCATGCGTTGACTTCGGCGCACTCCTTCCCGATGAGGTATATAAGTAAATGGTTTATCATTTTGTTAATTTCAATTACTTAAAAAGATTAAAATATATCTATAGGTTCAACTGTGCATCAACGAAAAGGTCGAGAGGAAAGAAGAAAGGATGAGTTCCAAACCCCAACAATAATTAAACATGATGTTGCCTCAATCGAGCGACCACTTCGCTAAAATTGATAAATAATAGTTTTTTCGACTCAATTATCTGCTCCCCATTTCGTTTGATTCTCAATTACTGATTCACGTTTTCCGAAAAATTGAGAATGGGCGTCAATAAAAAATTGCCCTCAAGAGCGGAGTCTGTCTTTGAATTATCAATTCTAAGGAGGTTTGCGAGCCCATTTGAGGGATCAACCCTATGAGAAGACAGATTGACCAGCCCCCAAGGAAACGATTGAAAGATGCATCCGATAAAAATTATAAATGCAAAATCAGTATTATTTTTAATGAGGGAAGATATAAAGGGTCACGTTATGAGAGAGAGCGAGAAACTCATGCCGATTTAAAAGGCAAAACATTTATCCGCGCGAATTCTACAGTCTGCTAGCACTTTTAAACGTACCCGGTTTGTTATAATTTAAAAATATTGCCCCATTACATTACAATCACAATAATTTAGGACAGGACTTTAACTTTGGACCACTGTCCGCAATGGTCCTCTGGATTATTTTTTATTCCTCGGTACAATTTACACCGTCCATTACTCTTGACAAATTGACATAACGCTGCCCTTCTCTCGACACAAAGTTGCAGTTAGTGCTGATTGCTAAATTTTCTTACATTATTAAAGTGACAAAAAAAGGTGGTCTTCACATTCTCTTTGAGTTATTTGGCACCGCAAACGGTCGCGGTGACATACCGAAGCACGTCTAAGGCCGAAAGAAGCGATCAAGATATTTTAGGGACGTTCCTGTGTTTTCAACCAGATTTGTTTTTATATAATAAGATGATGAAAATATGATCATTAACATTTATACAAACGTTACGACCCGTCCCCACAAATGTCCTTCACAGACAATACAACAACATATTCAATTAGCGCGACTTTTTTATTTTTTAGTTTCAAAAGATTCGAAAACGGCACTTGTGGTGTCAGATTGCAATTAACGAAGCGGGAAAAATTGAAATCAACACAAATTGGAATCCATATTCCACATCCAAGACGAAGAAGGTTCTTAATTGCAATCCCGTGTCGGAACACCTGATCAATTCCGGGATATCTGAAGGGGATCATTTGTTTTTATTTTTTTTTTTGTGATGTTGCGTAGCGTCTTTTTTAGTATTGGTAAGTATAGTTTTAATGTACTAACTAATACTGTTTATTTTCGAGATTCATGCTATTGCTTTTGTCAGGTTATTTTACCCTTTAATGCAGACTGAGGGACTTGGATCATTATCAGCATCCGGCCGCTAAGTGATTCGGCGGCCTTTCACGCGCGTAGCATTCGTTAAAATGATGGCTTCGTTTCATTTAATTAAAACCTTCGGCAAGAGATACAAGTTTACCTACTTTGTTACTTCATCTTTACCGCATATTCAAAACTGAAACATGGAACCGAGTGACAATCAGATCACAATACATGCGGCCATTTACAGTTTTTTTGTTTTGGTTCGTTACGTTTTTTGGGGGGGGGGGGGGGGGGTTTCCAATTTGTTGGGGTTTTTATTTACTTGATTGTTATCGCAAGCGTCAAATATTTTTATTCATTTGGGAAAAAAAATCGGCGAGGAGTTGGGAGTTGACATTCATTTGAGATATTCGATAATATCTTTATATAAATAAGGGAGTCATCCCCCATTTATCTCTATTCTCATTATCAGTTTTTTTTCCATTGAGAGGATTTGAATTTATAGACATTACTCTATTATTATTTATTTTACAAATTTCAGATTCCCTACACAAATTGTATCATCTCTATTAATATTATCTTTAGTACGTTCTATTTTCACTTCGGCACCTGCATATAATTATTACTAGCTTCAGCTATAGTCCTCCTCATCCAGTCAAAACGGGGTGGCCAGTGGTTAAAGTTGTCAGATCTCTCGCCAAAGACGTTAGTACGTTCGAGTCCTGGGGCTGCAGTCACGGTTGACATATTTGGTGTCCTTGGAAAGGCATGTTACCAAATTTCCCTCATGTCTATGAGAGTTGTAAAAGGGCTTAGTTCACTATAGACAGTTGAAAGATATTGTCAATCATTAGTGTTCTAGCCGGTGTCAGCACGCTTGCATCATGAAAGGTTCTGGTCTGCCGGGGGATAAATGTATTAGCAAAGCGCTTTGAGCAACAATGGATAGCCCTATTACAATCCTGTCATTATTATTGAATAAATTTTATCATTAAAACATAGTGACCTGCCCTAAATCTAACACCACTTGATGGCATTCCCAACGCACATTGGTTTTTCTCAGATAAAGATAGGCTGAACACCTCAGTTATAATTTCTAAGCCTTTGGTGTACTCGATTTATGTGGAATGCATTATTTCTATTCAAATATAGATAGCAACACAACAAATTGATTAAATAAATTTACTAATTGAATTATCTTTTTCCGTTAGTGTTAATTTATCCAAACGTCGATATTATGTGCAGTTATGTTAACTTCCAAAAGGTCTACTGAATTGCAACCCACAGATGTCTTTAGGCTACTTCAAAATGTCACACATCGATATCAGGCTTCCAAGAAAATTTCACGACAGTCGAGTGGACGTAATTCGACAGAAATGGAAATCTTGTGGGACATACTCGTGTCCGCCACTGTGGTAAGCTGACATAAGAAAAATACAAATATAAGTAACTTAAAGACTTCAAAAATTATATGGTCTCCTAATCTACAATTACAAATAAATAACTGTACAATTTAATTATTTACAATTATAGTTCATGAATTCAAATCATCAGGCATGGATGGAATTGTTGAGATATCATCTCTGCTGAATTCATTAATCAACTTTCCAATTTCAACTTCAGCTCGTAGAAATGAATTATACTAGCTGAGTCTGCGCATGAGAATTAATACAAGAAAGTTAACTTTGAATTGAGCTAAAATAAGTTGAACCCTAAGATGGTATTAATAAAAATAAAGTCAACATTTACAGTGTGAAGATTAATCTTCACATCAACAATCAGTGTTCTTAGTCTAATGAAATTTGCATCATGAGAGTTACGCCCTTGAATCAGCCAATCTTTGTGTATGTATGACAAACAAGAGGCCCACAGGCCTTAACAGGTCACCTGAGTACTCAATAGCCTCACAAGAGTCTCATATTTGCATTTCTTATAGTCACAATACAGAAGTAATTCTTTTATTCACAATGTAAATCATTTCAAATTATGCATATGATTCCTATTTCATATACACAAGAGAATATACTTACTTTCAATTTCACACGTTTAATTCTAATGGAATTTTAAAATGAAAACCCATCAATACACCAGGTAACAGAGAGAAAACGTCAACACTGGAAAGTAACAGAGAGGTATATTGAGTACTAAGCACAAATTCTTTGATTTACACGGCCAGAATGGGAAAGAAGTAATTCACTCACACAAGGGTGTCATCAAAGGAAAAAAGCAATTCATTTGATCGAAAACAGCTACATACTATGTAGGCAGACCAAAAAAATCTCAACTCTATCAAGTTTAACTTTGTTTTTCACTAACTGACATGAAAAGCAACCGATTGACTATTTAAAGCAAGAACTTGAACCTATTTACTGCACATTTGATCACAATGCCAATGAACGATGAACTTTAGAGATTTTCTATTTGTGTGAAATCTGAAAGACAGTTGCTCACAAAGAGATGAAATACACTGCAGAACCAAGTTAAGGAGACAAACTCTTGATAATTTCTCAATCTCATACCATGGAACATTGTCATTCAGCAGAAGGATATGGCGTGGGAGGTGAGGAGGGGGAGTATGGGATGCAGATCTTAAAAGAGAGATATAAACTTAATCGATATTTTTTATGACATTTGCAGTCAGTACAAATTGAGGCAGAATACTGGTTCATCTCAATACCGAGAGACTAGCTGACAAGTAAAATAAATTGCCATATATATGATCACAATCGTACCCTTATAGCAGGATCTTCCATCGGTTAACGATAATTATGAAACAGCGGTACGATTACCAAGCTCACCCCCCATCTCCCATCTCAGGATAGGGGTGACAAATTGCATTTATACTGTTATATATGGAATCATTTATTATTCGATTGGGTTTGGTCAATAGATCTGTGCGAGAAATGGGTAACAAAGTTAACTATTTGCTGGTTTTGTGGGAGTACTTATATTCTTTGTTGGTAATTCTGGAACGTAAATCTCCGCAGTTGGACAAGAGGAGTGACCAACGTAATCCACGAAACATTGATCCCCCGATGAACAATTGATATGATGATTCCACAGCTATTTTCAGTTGGAGAGTGGAATTATTGTTCATAATGATTTTTAAAAGTATCCCTTACAAAATTACAAAACTCACTTCTTAGCAAAAAAAAATCATCACATTTATATGGATTAAGATAGTTCTACATGCAGTTTTGAAACAAGAGAAAAATCACTTAATATTAGAAAATGGAAACAGTAAACCACTCACCAATTAATTGTCTTACTCTTTTTCCAGCGGAGTCTGGGTTCAGAGATTTTAAACAAAGCAGGCAAAGTCTTCCTTTGGCCTCTCTATATATCCCGGCACTGCTTTATGTACATCATGAATTGAAAGGAACAACAAATGACTACTCATAATAAGCTTATGTGGGTTTGTACTAAACATTCCTTTGATATGATGATGCACGATTAAAGATCAAAGGTCGTATCAAGATGTACTGATCCGTAACAGAAAGAAAGCAATCGAACATCATTGAACTATAGGCCCTTAATGTCAAGTGGATTGTCCAAAATGCATTTATTAAATGAAAAGAAAAAATTTGTAATCGTATGATAGAGGCCCACCAGCCACATTGCTCAGCCTGGGTCAGCACAAGAGATATGAAAAATCCATAAATGTTCGTCCATAACTTTGAATTCACAAATCCTAAATGGCCTTTATATGTAAACTCTCTCTGCGAACTAGGGTCAAGGGATGAAGACCAATGACTTACTGGGGAACAACTCTATATATACTAATAAAGATGATAAGAAACAAAAACATTCTCAAATCGTTTCATTGCAAACCATTAATCCCCATTCATGGCCCTGCCCAGGGCTTCATTCAGACAAACTTGAGCAATCTAATTTGCATGACTGAAATTTTCACAAAATATCTTCCCTTAGCACATGTAAATGGTGAGAATGAGCATTCCATTGCAAACTTTTGAGATGATTATTTTTTAAATGACCTCACCCCTATTTTTGGCCATTCTTCGTGTTTCCCCTTTGAAGGAGACATAGCCCATTACATTTGTATAAACTTGAATCCCCTTCAATTATTAAAACAATCACCCAGGATGATTTGATAGGAAGATTGAAATTGGATCCTAGTGGTTCGTGGGCGAGAAGAATGTTTCTTAGCTACTTTGAGTCCCTTATTTGTGGCCTTTAACCCTATCCCCTGTTGGAAGACAATGATCTGAACAAACATTGAAAACCTACTTCTATACAGTCCTGAAACGTATCTACATTTACCCATTTTTTCCGTCGGTCACCAGATGCGGTTCAGCGTGCTGGATCACCTTCCATCATCTGGCGAGGGGGTCACAAGTTTTGCGGTCAGCGTGGGGGTCACCGTTCCTTGCGGGTACTACAGTGGTATACCAGTAACTTTCAGGTCAATGCATGAATTCCCGGCACGTAGCAGATGTCACGCGGCAGGGCTCCGCTCACCGGTTTGCGGTCAGCGGCAGTTCAGGCTTTTTTTCGTTGCACATTGACAATTCGGAAAGTACTTCAAGAGAAAAAAGCGTAAGTCTACATGTCAACATTTTATCAGGCATCCTGCCGTCGTATGTTTAATTGCATCTTTTAGTCTTGGACTGTTTTGTTACAATTGCACTAGGATATAGATAGTTGTATTCCTTAGTCGCTCATTAATCCTGAAGCTCACATTACATGTACACTCGTATCCTGCATGTCGATTACAAATCTGCATAACTTCATAAAAGAAATACTGTGTTGGACAAAGGGAAAAATGTCCACCGTCTTCGTGATGCTCTTGTTATTTTTTAATGCATAAGATTTATTTTCAGGGGTAGGTGCTTTTAATGTGCAAGGTACATGCTAATTTCCTCTGTTGGCCCTCAAAAAAATTTTTGAAGGGCAATGCATGTACGCCCGTAATATCCTGCGAGTTGGTTACAGTGCTAATGACAAATAACATATCTCCCTCTTTTTTTT